>CAUYPK010032506.1:0-21860 GCA_963574355.1 Loris lydekkerianus | reverse complement strand
AAGGTTTATCTATTTTATTGATCTTTTCAAAGAACCAACTTTTGGATTTATTGATCTGTTGTATAATTCTTTTGTTTTCAATTTCATTTAATTCTGCTCTGATTTTGGTCATTTCTTTTCTTCTGCTGGGTTTGGGGTTGATTTTTTCTCTCATGTGAGTACATTGTTGTTAATGTACAAGTTTCAGTTTATTAATTCATTCACATGTTGAAAGCTTTTGGTTGTTTCCGTATCTTGGCAGTTAAAAACTAGGCTGCGATAAACATTCTAGTGCATTGTGTCCTTATGGTAAAAAGACTTTATCTCTTAGGTAGATACCTACTAATGGAATTGAGGATGAGATGGGAGGTCTGCTTTTAGTTCTTTGATGACTCTGCATACTTCTCTCTATAAAGATTGTATTAGTTTGCAGCCCCACCAATAGTACAAGAGTGTTCCCTTCTTTCCATACCTACATTAGCATCTGTTGCTTTGGGAATTTGTGATGTGGACATTCTCGCTGGGTTTAGGTAACATCTCAAAATGGTTTTGATTTGAATTTCTCTAATAATTAGAGATGATGAGCATTTTTTCATAATTTGGTTCGCCATTCATCTGTCTTCATGAGAAAAGATTCTGTTCATGTCTCTTGCCTAGTTTTTAATGAGGTTGTTTGCTCTTTTGTTGTTGTTGTTGATTTTCTTGAGTTCTTTGTAGATTTTGGTTATTAGCCCTTTGTTGGATTCATAGCATACAAATATCCTCTCCCATCTGAAGGTTTTCTCTTTGGTTTATTGATTGCGTCCTTCGCTGTGCAAAACATTTTTGACTTGATTAGGTCCCATTTGTTTATTTTTTTTGTTGTTACAATTGCTTATGGGGTTGTCTTCATAAATTCTTTCCCAAGACTGATCGTTCAGAGTTTTTCTCACAATTTTTTCTAGATTTTATTTTGTTTTATTTATTTATTTATTTTTGTAGTTCTGTGTCTTAGGTTTAAATCTTTTTTTCCATTGTGAGTTAATTGTTATAAGTGGTGAGAAGCATGAGTCTAGTTTCAGTCCTGTACATGTGGCTAACCAGATCATCTAGCACCATTTGTTAAGTAGAGATTCTTTTTGCCAATGGATGCTTTTGTTTGCTTTATCAAAGATCAGATGGTGATATGAGACTGGTTTCAACTCTAGGTCCTCTATTCTGTTCCACAGATGTATGATTCTATTTATTTTATTTTATTTTATTTTGCCAATACCATGATCACTATAGACTTGTAATATACTCTGAAGTCACCCAAGTCGTTATTTCTCCTTTGGTGTTAGATGTGTTTCCTAAAAAAAAATATAAACTTTCTTGTACTTTTCTATCCAGTGAGTCAGCCTGTGCCTTGTCAGTGGGGAATACAAGCCATTCACATTATTGAGAGAATTGGTAAGTATGGTGGAGTTCTATTAATCTTGTTGTATGGTGGTCTATTGCCTTGTTTTATCACTTCGGCCATTGTGGAAGCTAAGCTTTGTCCTTTAGTTTCCAGGCATCTTTACTTTGTTCATGGTCCACTGTGTTGTTTTACTGGTCTGAGTATTTCCTGCAGTGCTAGTCTTGTAGTGGCAAATTTTGTCAATGTTTCCTTGTCAGTAAAATATTTGATTTCTCCACCAAATATGAGACTTACTAAATCCTGGGATGAAAAGTTACATTATTTAAGAAGATTAAACACAGGTGAATACATACTCTCTCTTCTGGCTTATAGAGTTTCCATTGAAAAGCCTGCTGTCCAGTGTCACTCTAATGTTTTGCCCTTGTGGTAAGATGTTTGTTATGCCTGGCTGCTTACAGAATTTTTTCTTTCATTTTAACTTTGGCCAAGTTAATTACAATGTGTCTAGGATATGTTCTGTTTGAATTGAGTTGTCCTGGAGTTCTGTTGCCATCTACTATCTGTATCTCTGGCTCTCTCACAATGCTTGGGATATTCTCCACAATGATGTGTTAATGGAGAGCTTCCATGCTTTGGGGACTCTCTTTTCTTTCAGGGAGATTTGTATTTTTGTATGATTCTTGTAGTCACATATCTCTCTAGGAGATTGCTCTACTTTTGTTCTCTCTTTAAATGATTGGGTTAGTTTGAAAGTCTTGTCTTTGAGTTCTGAGATTTTCTTCTCTACAGTCTAATCTGTTGCTGAAACTCTGCTGTGTTTTGAAATCCCCGGAATGTCTCTTTCAGTTCTTTAAGCTCTATTATATCCTTCCTAATTATCTAGATCCTTGGTGACTTTGTTTTTAATTTGATTGATTTCTTGAGATAATTTTTGGACTTCTTTCTTCACTTTCTCTTCAATTCCATTCACCTTATTTGTCATACATATTCTGAGTTCCATTTCTGTCATTTTAAGATTTTTTTTTTTCTTTTTTTTTTTTTTTTTTATGTTTTTGGCCAGGGCTGTGTTTGAACCGGCCACCTCTGACATATGGGGCCAGCACCCTACTACTTTGAGCCACAGGTGCTGTCCCATTTTAAGAATTTTTTTATGGTTGGCATTTTCTTCCCTAGCTCCATTGTAGATCCTTGGGGTGTTGATCTGCTCTGAGTTTTCATGTTGCCAGAGTTTTGTGTGCTTTCTATTTTTTTTTTTTTAACTCTCAGCCAAAAGTTTAGGGTGTCCCTGAATTATGGTTGGGCTTGATCACAGCCCAACCCAGGAGCTCACAGGAGGCCATTAGGTTTTGGAGGCCTGAG
The DNA here is from genome assembly GCA_963574355.1 of Loris lydekkerianus. Taxonomy (NCBI): domain Eukaryota; kingdom Metazoa; phylum Chordata; class Mammalia; order Primates; family Lorisidae; genus Loris; species Loris lydekkerianus. The sequence goes on along the minus strand of CAUYPK010032506.1, from coordinate 19,144 downwards.
TCTGAGCCAAGCAAGTGGCACACCAGTTTTCTTCTTTCGCTGCCATTAAGCAGGCTCTAGGTATGTTTGGGTGTCCTGTCAGTCACAGGTTTCAAAAGCTGAAGTTTTCTCCTTCTGTAGGGGGAGGTGGACTTGATATGGGCACCAGCTGCTCCAGAATGCTCTCCACACCTCTTCTAGGAGTTTCCAAAGTGAAGCTACAGCTCCTTTTCCCACTACCAGCAGGTTTTAAGGTTGGTTGGCTGGCTGCCAGATAGGTGAGCTATATCAGTTTTATAGGCCCTGGGGCTGGAACTCTCCTCTTCTCTTCCAGGACCTGCAGAACAAAGTGGTAACTTTCTGTTTTGCCACCAGCTCAGCAGGTTTTAGGGCAGTTTGGAAGCCTAAGCTAAGGGGCTGATGTCAATTTCAGAGGCCTAGGGATGTGGAGCCCTTCACATCCTCCAGAAGGAAGCAGCACCTTGCTGCTTCACTGGCCCACTCAACGGGGTTTTTTATGGCTGCTTGGACACTAAAACGTCAGGCTGATGTCAGTTTCAAAAGCCCTGGGGCATGGAGAGCACCGCACTCCTTCCAGAACCTGCCAGAGCAAAATGGCCACTGTACTTTTTGTTCCACTGGAACATTCAGCAGGGTTTTGGGGCTGTTTGGATAGTAAATCCCATAAGCTGATATACGTTTCAAGTGCCCTGGCTCATGGAGCTTACCACTCCTCTTTGCGAGTCATCCATTTAAATAAGCCACAGCTTTCTCCCATGTTCCTTCTTGCTCACAACCTGCCAAAGCTGGTTGTGAGCAAAAGCTGCCTTTCAGGGCCTCATGGAGCAGGGTCCATGAGTTCTGGTCTGCTTGCCTTTAAGGCAGGGGTGGTAGGGCACATAGCAGGGCTTCCCAGTGAAGGCCCTATGCCCGCGCAGTGTGCTGATGAGAGGACGGATTAGAACCAACCAGGTGGAAGGCAGGCTCAGCCCAAGCAACTGCCCTGCCAGTGACAGATTTAAAAACCCACAGTTTCCTACTGTGCTCAGGGCAGGGTTATTTGCAGCTTGCAGACTGCCGCTCACTGTTTCGCCTTAGTCCTGGCCTGCTTTCCTCTAAGATTAGACCATGGGGCATTCGAGAAGGCCTAAAGGCAGAGGCAGTGTGCTGGTGGTGGGGTAAGATGTTTGAGAGGGTGGGGCCAGAATCAGCCAGGTGGAAGGCAGGTGCAGGCCACAGCACCATTGATAGTTTTAAAAAGCTGGTTTCCTCATGCAGTCAGTGAGGGCTATCTGCAGCTTGCAGCCTGAAGCTCAGGGTTTCACAGAATGAGATCCCGTAAGGCTAAGCCTGCTGTCCTCTAAACTGGGAGGGTTGGGGCTGGAGGCAGGGCTCTAGGGTGAAGCCCTTAAGTTGTGGGCAGCATTAGTATAAATGAACCACACTTTCTTCCCACCATGTGGGAAGGGGTGCTCCCAGCTTATTGCCTGATAATGCTGTGAATCAAGGCCACACAATGCAAGGGGCCCCCTGAGTTCTAGGCTTCCGTGGTAGGGAGGCAGGGCCGTCTCCCTACCCCCCTCCTGCACCTTGCACACTCCACAAACAGTAGTTCCTTTTGGATGCCAGGTAGGAGAGAAGACAGCCTCCTCACGAAGTAGTTTCCAAGTCACTATGGGGGAAAGCAGAGTCTAGACGCCCTTTGCCATTCTAGCACCTGAGGTGGGGACAGACCAGCCAGGTTGTCTAAGCTGGGTGGGTGTTCCCACCACATGCAGCACACAGGAAAAAGGGCCAGGATATCCTGTTGCTAAGGAGGGGAATGGGGTGTGGCTACAAGCTGGAGCCACAATTGTTTATTCTGCCTGGCAGGGGATAGTCAATTTGGCGGAGGAAGTGTCTAGGTGCAGGAAAGCTGGGTCTCTGATCCCTGTGGCACTCTCCTTGGGGTGAGAATTCTTATGTCTTGTGGCTCCTGGATATCCCCCCCACCCCCACCCTTCTATTTGGCTCCCAGCTCCTTTGGCTCTGGTCTGCTTACTAACTCTCTCCTCTCTTTCTTCCTCCTCCTCATAGCTCTTCTCAGTAGGGTCACTGAACACCTGTTGCCTTTTTCTGTGATCTCCCCTACTTTTAATTGCTCCCAACTTGCTTCGGTCTAGCCCTCCGACCATTAGCTGTGACAGTCCCAGGAAAGCTGCCTGTAGTCGGCCATCTTGCCTTACTCCCTTCTTTAACTTTCGAATGGATAAGTGGTCAAGAGGACAATCTAGATTCCTATATAGTACATCACATGGGTAGTCAAAAATATGAAAGATTACAGGAATCTGGTAAAATAATTATTTGTATTTAATATCACATCTATATAGACTAAAAGGGAAGTCCATATGCAGATAAATGCAGGGACATTCAAACACTTCTGTCTTAAAAACGTTCAAAACTTCCAGTGTATAGGAAATCTTTGAGGTTTCTCTGTTCACCTACATAAGTAATACCATTGCTTTTTTAACTAAACTTTTTATTGAAGTATACTTATTGAAAAGTTACACAAACCATATTTATTCAGTTCAATAACTTTTTAAAAATCTGAATACATTTCTATAACTATATCTCCAATGAAGAAATGGCATATTCCCCTGAGCCCAGAAACCTCCCTAAAGCCCTGGCCTGGTGGGAGGAATGGGACACAAGTCTAAACACAGAATTCTTTTATGTTTCAGGCATGTCTTATACACGCTTAGACCACTGTCCAGTTTATCCCAGGACTTTCTGTGCTATATGAAGACATAATACTTCCTCTTTTTCTTATCATTGTTATACCACAGGGGTATCTGCATGTCTTTTTGAAAATTAACATCATCTTTACATCACAGAATGGAGGATAAGCGAAAAAACAGTAATGCACATAGGTCTTGGCCCCAAGGGGGGTATTGTGAGGAACTTGCCTTTTGTATTTCTGACCTAGAAATGCGCATGTTATTACCATTTGTGAAGGTGCTTCCATGGGAGAATCTGGGCCTGCAGGGAAAAGATACATCACAGCTGGTCTTTTTTCCTTTGGAGACACTGAATAAACTCTGTATTGTGTGCTTGCATTTTGACTGTCACCTGAGGTCAGGCATGGAATTATCCATCGCCACATCATGTCACTTTTCAAAAAATTTTAGATTTGGGGACATTTTGGATTTGGGGATTAAGGATGCTCAATTTGTTTTTTTCTTTATGCAGTGACGTTTACTTAAATATCTCCCCATGCCATAATTATGAGGACAGTCTTCTATGTTATTTTCTGGACATTTGATTGCTTTGGTTTCACAGGTAGATCTAGAATCTATCTGTAGTTTTTTCATGTCATTTAAAATAAGCAAGAAGATTTACTTTTTATATTGATTTCCGTTTGACTCAGCACCACTTACTAAAAAGGCCATTCTTTTCCAACCTGTGTTCAGTGGCAACTATATATTATAATAAATCTAGTAGCAAAATTTATATGGGTCTGTTTATGAAGTTACTTTCTAAAAATACTTCTTTACAAAAATGACACAGTATTAGTTAATATGGCTTCATAGAAGGCAAGTGTAAATTGTCCAATTGGGTCACTTAATTGAAAATTATCTTAGCTAATGCACTAGTTTAGACTACTTTTTTTTGAAATGGTGTTTTGTAGAAATCTACCTAGGAGGCTTACATATCTGTTACAGATATTTTTTCATAGATGTTTGAGGTGTTATCATCTTACTGTTGTTTCTGTTTTAAAATTTCAATTTTTAATTGTTTGTTGCCAGTACATACATGGAAATTTTAATAGATTAACTTTTTTCCTAACAAACTTGTTTAATTCACTTAATAATAAATAATTGTTAGATTCCTTTGGATTGTTATATTAGTTGTCTGTGTCTTTTTGTTTTAGCCATTCTGAGGGGTGTGATGTTATATCTCTTTTTTTCTTTTATTTATATTTCCCTGAGGACTGATAATGTTGAACTCCTTTTTAGGCTCTTACTGGCCATTCATTTATCTTCCTTTGCAAGGAATTTTTAAAAAATATTTTGCTTATTTTTGGTGGAGTGGGATGTGCTTTTATTATTGGAAGTATTCTTTACTATAGATTGACTGATTGACTTGAATGAAACTTCTGTAAGTCTGAAGTTTACTTACAAAACAGTATGTTTTGAGAAGCAGAGGTTTTGAATTTGGTAAAGTCAAACTTCCTTTTTTTCCTTTTTTATCTCTAGCTTTTATGAGTTTTGTAAAAACCTTTGACTGCACCCACATCATGAAGATATTTTCCTATGGTTTTCATGAAAAGCTTTATGGTTTTAGCTTATATAATTAGATCAGTAATGAATTCTTTTTTTATTATTAAATCATAGCTGTTTACATTAATGCGGTCATAGGGCACCATACACTGGTTTTATATACCGTTTGACACATTTTCGTCACAGTGGTTAACATAGCCTTCCTGGCATTTTCTTAGTTATTGTGTTAAGACATTTATATTCTACATTTACTAAGTTTCACATGTACCCTTGTAAGATGTATCCCAGGTGTAATCCCACCAATCACCCTCCCTCCACCGATCCTCCTCCCTCCTTCTCCCCCTTCCCCATATTCTTAGGTTATAACTGGGTTATTGCTTTTATATGAAAGCCATAAATTAGTTTCATAGTAGGGCTGAGTTCATTGGATACTTTTTCTTCCATTCTTGAGATACTTTACTAAGAAGAATATGTTCCAGCTCCATCCATGTAAACATGAAAGAAGTAAAGTCTCCATGTTTCTTTAAGGCAGCATAATATTCCATGGTGTACATATACCACAATTTATTAATCCATTCGTGGATCGATGGACACTTGGGCTTTTTCCATGACTTAGAAATTATGAATTGGGCTGCAATAAACATTCTGGTACAAATATCTTTGTTACAATGTGATTTTTGATCTTCTGGGTATGTACCTAGTAGAGGAATTATAGGACTGAATGGCAGATCTATTTTTAGATCTCTAAGTGTTCTCCAAACAGCTTTCCAAAAGGAAATGTATTAATTTGCATTCCCACCAGCAGTGTAGAAGTGTTACCTTTTCTCCACATCCACGCCAACATCTCTGGTCTTGGGATTTTGTGATATGGGCTAATCTTACTGGAGTTAGATGATATCTCAAAGTAGTTTTGCATTTCTCTGATGATTAAGGATGATGAGCATTTTTCCATATCTCTATAGGCCATGCGCCTGTCTTCTTCAGAGAAGTTTCTCTTCATGTCCTTTACCCAGCCTGTGATGGGATCACTTGTTCTTTTCTCACTTATATGTTTGAGTTCTTTGGGGATTCTTGTTACTAAACCCTTGTCGAGACATAGCCTGCAAATATCTTCTCCCGTTCTGAGGGCTGTCTGCTTGCTTTACTTACTGAGTTCTTGGCTATGCAGAAGCTTTTTAGTTTGATCAGATCTAAAGACCATTGAGAGAATCATATGGTCTTTGTTTTTTAATTTGTTTATGTGCTGAGTTATATTTGGGATTTCTAGGATAATGTTGACAGAATTGGTGATAATGAAAATTCTTGCTTTATTTTTGATTGTAGGGATACTACCTATAGCTTTTAAGTTTTATTTTATTTTTGATTGACAAATAATGATTGTAGTTGTTTATGAGTATCAAGTCAGGATAATAAAACTATTCATTACTTTACACAGTTATTTCTTTGTGGTAAGAACATTAAAAAGTCTCTCTGCTTGCAATTTTGAAATATGCAGCACATATTATTATTAACTTCCTCTTCTATTCAATGGAATACCTGAACTTATTCTTCCTCTCTACTTACAACTTTGTACCCAATGATCAACCTCTCCCTTTCTCCTTCTACCCTAGTTCAGCCTCTTGTACCCACCATTTCATGCTCTTCTTTTGTGAGTTTAATTGTTTTAGATTCTACATATGAGTGATATCATACAGTAGTTGTCTCTCATTGCCATTTCACTTAATATAACATTGTCGAAACTCCTCCTTGTCACAAATGGCTGAATTCCCTGATTTATTTACTTGTTAATGTCTGAATAGCTCTAGTTTTTTTTTTTATAGATGCTCTTCATTAGATTGAGGAATTGAGGAAATTTCTTTTGAGTTGGCTGAGAAGTGTATTTTGTTTTTGTTATTGACATAAATTGGCATTGATTTTTGTCAATATATTTCTGCAACTATTATTTGTATATATTGTTACTCCTAATTCTTATATTGCAGGTTACATTGGTTTACAAAATTAAAACCAACTTTGCCTTCCTGATTATTTCTACTAGATCTAACTATATTATACCAGTGTATATTGTGAGATTTGATTTTTTAATATTAAATACATTTTTTATCTATATTCATGAGAATTATATGTCTATCATTTTCTTTTTGACAGGTTTTGGTATTAGTATTATGCTGACCTTATAAGATAAGGCAGAGAAGTTTTCTTCCTCAGTTTTAAGAAAGATTTTATGTAAAATTAATTTTATTATTACTCTGAAATTTGGGAAAAATTCAAAAGTAAAATTACAGACTGTAATTTTCCTTGTAAATCTTTATTTATGTGTATGTGAATATATATTATACATTTCTATATACATGATTTTAACTACTATTAAAAATGATGTACAATATTCTTCATATAACTTTGTGTTACAAGTTTTATTTTTGAAGAACTTTTTCCGTTTCACCTGTATTATTAACTTTGTAGCCAGGAAGTTGCTCCCAATACAATTTTATATATATTTTTTAAGCAACTAGTAGGACAAACAGTCTTTTATACTTACCCAGATATTTACCATTTTGGATTCTTCACTACTTCCTTAAAGATCTATGTATCTATCTCTTTTTAACTCCTTTAGCCAGACAAACTTAATTAGCCTTTCTTCTATTTCATGTCTGCTGACAATGAAATCTCAAATTTTTCAGATATGAAAATGTCTTTATTTCCCTATTCTTGAAATATAATTTGGCTAAGGGTAGAAATTCTATGTTAATTGTTTCTTTTTTGGTATTAGTACATTAAAGTTGTTTCTGATATCCATCTGTTTCTGATATCTGTCTTCTGATATCTATAGTTTCTGATAAGAATTTATAAATAATAAACATACAAATGACACTTGAACATGTGTTTGAATTGCACATGAACTTTATGCCCATCCTGTATATTACAAGTAACATAAAATATGTATTAATTGGCTGCTCGTTTTACTGGTCAACAGTAGGTCATTAGTAGTTAGGTTTTTGAGGAGTCAGAATAAAGTTACATTTTCCTTTTCTTTCAGACAGAGTCTGACTCTGTTGCCCTAGGCTAGAGTGCTGTGATGTCATAGCTCACAGCAAACTCAAACTCCTGGGCTCCAGCAGTCCTCTTCCCTCAGCCTCCTGAGTAGCTGAGACTATAGGCCTGGGCCACCACACCCAACAAGTTTTTGCATTTTTTAGTAGAGATGTGGTCTCACTTTTGCTCAGGCTGATCTCAAACTCCAGAGCTTAAGCAAAATTCAGCCTCCCAGGGTGCTAGGATTACAGGTGTAAGCCACGGTGCCCGGCCTATACATGGATTTATAATTCTGTGAGGTGGTGAGTGCCCTGAACTCCTATTTTCAATCATCAACTGTAATTGTTCTCCCATGTGTGTGTGTTTAATATATCCTTTGAAAATTTTACCTCTGGTTTTCAGCAGTTTGACTATGATATGCTTAGGGGTAGTTTCATTTTTTCTGCTTGGAGTTCAATAGGCTTTATAATATGTAAATTTATAGCTTTCACCAAAATAAAATATATTTCTACTCTGTTCTCTTCTATGCTTCTGATAGATTACGTACACATAATTTAGATGTTTTAATGTCCTACACGTCTCTGAAGGGAATTTATTTTTTTCAATATATTTTTCTATCCTTTAAATTGAATATTTGTTATGATTGACATATTCATTGGCTGTTCCTCTAACACTTCCACTATATTGTTATGCATACCCACTAACTTTTTAATTTCTAACATTTTAGAATCCCCATTTTTTATAGCTTTTTATTTCTCTGATAAAATGTTCTAACATTTTATTCATCGCAAACATATTATCTTTTAAAGTCTTGAATATAGTTATGATTTCAATATATGGGTTATATCAAGGTTTGTCTCAGTGATTGTCTTTGCTACAGAATCAGGAACATTTTTCTGGTACTTTGCATATCATTAATTTTGGATTATATTTTAGAAATGTTAATTTAATTTTGTAAGGTTTCTATAAGGAAAGCAAATCACATTTAAGTTTAGGTAATTTGTTGTTAGGTAGGCTGCTATGATGTTCCTCCAAGCCAGACTTGTGCATGCTCAAGGGCTAGCTGTAAATTTTTGTAAAGAGTGTGTAGACAATATCATTCCCTTCTCTCCATTCTAGGAGTTCCGTTTACTTACTTTGATTCCCACAAACACTTTCCTTGGTTCTTGAATCCAAAAAATCTGTGCACTTTCTATTGGAATTTCTACCACACAGCATGGAGTTGGATATGACCCGCCCTCAGAATTGTAACTCACTCCATGCTGATCCTTTTTCAAAAGTTCTAACTCTTCTCCAGAATTTTCCTTTTCATTTTGCAAGGCCTTCAATTCAGTGTTATTTTTGTATTTTTCTCAGATTTTATAGTTGATATATGTGGGATGATAAGAACTGGAGGGAGATGTTTGACCATTCCAGAGTCAAAATTTCTACCACTAAGTGTATTTCTCTTTTACTTTTAGTTAACATGTAATAATTGTATATACTTACAGAATACAGAGCAGATCGATCACCTTGAACATTTATGTTTTGCTTATGCTGTGAACATTCAAAATACTCTCTTCTAGCTTTTTGAAAAATATTATTAAGCATAGTCACCCTACAATACTACAGAATACCAGATATAACTTTGTATTCATAAACCAAGTTCTTCCTACTCTTCTGCTCCCATTGTGCTTCCCAGACTCTAATAACCACAATTTTACTATTTACTTCCATATTTTATTAGCTCATTTTTGTTTTGTTTTGGTTTTTTTAGTTCTATGTGTGACAGAACATGGTATTCATCTTACTCTATTTATCTTATATCATTCCACACATTTTCCTCCAGGCTTATCCATGTTTCTGTGAATGACAGGGTTTATTCTTTTGTCTGTCTGAATATTATTCCATTGTGTATGTATAACACATTTTTTTGTTCAATCACTTGTCAGTGGAGATATGGATATATTCCTTATCTTGGCTATTGTGAATCCATCTTCAATAAAAATGGGACATGAAGGTATCTCTTCAATATGTAGATTTCCTTTCTATTAGGGGTATGGAATATGAAGTAGTGGAATTGCTGGCTCATATGGTAGCTAGTTCTACATTTAGTTTTTTGAGAAACCTCTATACTATTTTCCATGATAGCCATACTTACTTACATTCAGTCAATTTAGATTTTTTAATTGGGGAATCGAAGTCATTTACATTCAAGGTTGTTATTGATAGGTGATGACTTTGTCATTTTGCTAATTGGTTTCTAATTATCCTGCATATATTTTCTTTCTTCCTCTTGTATCTTTGCAATTTGGTAGTTTTGTGCAGTGAAAACCTTTGATTCCTTTGTCTTTGTCACTTATGTATTTGTTCTACTGGTGAATTTGCTACATCTGTGTATTTTCATGATGGTAGATCTTTTTCTTTTACTTTCAGATGTATGAGAACTTTAAGCATTTTTGTAGGTCCTGTCTAGTGGTGATGTATCCCCTCAATTTTTGCTTTATTATTTTGTTTTTACTTCATTTCTGAAAGATAGCTTTGCTGGGTATAATATTATTGACTGGTAGATTTTCTTCTTTCAGTATGGTAAATACATTACTCCATTCTTTCCTAACCCGTAAGGTTTCTGTTAAGGTATCTGTTATTAGTCTGGTGGGGATTCCTTTATATGTAACTTGATGCATTCTCTGCTATTCTTAGAACTTTTTCATTGTTTTTGACTTTTAACAGTTTAACTATTATGTGCCTTGGGAAGACATTTTGGGGGGGTTGACTCTGTTTCTGTATCTTTGAGCTTCCTGTATCTGGACTCCATATCTCTTAGAAGACTGGGGAGTCTTTCAGCTTTTATTTCATTAAATAAGATTTCTGTCCCTTTTCCTATAGTTTCTCTTTGTGGAACTTTCAAAATGCTTCATGGTGTTCTATATGTCATATGTGCTTTCTTATTTTAAAAAACAATTAGAATACATTTTATTTATTTAATCTGCATTATTTTGAAAGACCTATCTTCAATTAGAAATTCTTTCTTCTGCTCTGTCTACTGTTTAAGCTCTTGGTTATATTCCTTATTTTATTCATTGAGTTCTTCATGTTCATAATTTCTATTGGTTCTTATTGGTAATATCTAACTCTTGGCTGAATTGCTCATTCAAATCATATATTTTTTCTAATCTATTTGCATTTTTTACCTGTATACTCTTCTATCTTGCTAAATTTCCTTAAAAAATAATTGTTTTATGAGAATTGAATAGATAGGATTCTTCCTTCTCCATTTTTGTGATGCTTTAGTAAGAATAAATTCCATCCAGGTTAATACAAAGGATTTAAAGTCTTTTTTAATGGTTGAATGGTACACATGTACCACAGCTTGTTAATCCATTCCTGGGTTGGTGGGCATTTAGGCCGTTTCCACATTTTGGCTAATGTAACTTGAGCTACAATAAACAGTCCAGTGCAAGTGTCCTTATGGTAAAAGTATTCCCCTCCCCCCCCCCCATAGATGCCCAGTAATGGGATTACAGGATCAAATGGGAAGCCTAATTTGAATTCTTTGAGGGTTCTCCATACTTCCTTCCAAAAAGGTTGTATTACTTTGCAGTCCCACCAGCAGTGTAAAAGTGTTCTCTTCTCTTCACATCTATGCCAGCATCTGCAGTTTTGAGATTTTATTATGTGGGCCATTCTCTCTGGGATTAGATGATATCTCAGGGTGGTTTTGATTTGCATTTCTCTAATAATTAGGAATGATGAGCATTTTTTCATATGTTTGTTAGAACCCTATGTACTCAGTTTTCATATAAGGACAGTTGATGGCCTAGTACATGATGGGGGATGGCGGAAGGGGAGAGCAGAGATCAGGAAGGAGGGAGGGAGTGGGGGTCACGGTGTGTGACACATCTTTTGTTAGTGGGACAAAATTATAAGAGGGACTTTACCTTACAAATGCAATCAATGTAACCTGGTTGTACCCTCAATGAATCCCCAATAATAAAAAAATAAATAAATAAAAATAATTATTTTGAGTTCCTTTTCAGCAATTTTGTATATTTTCTTTTCTTTCTGCTCTGTTGCTAGAGAACCATCTTCCTGCAGAAGTACCATGTTTTCTTGCTTTTTCACGTTTCTTGCATCTTTACAATGATATCTGTGCATTTGGTATATCAGTTACTTTTTCAGTTTTATGGAGTAGCTTTCATAGGGAAAGACTTCTTTCCATAGATTTATTGTGTCAGTTGTGTAGGGCACTTTGGCTTTGGTTCAAGGTAGGCACAGTAGTGTAGTCTTCATATGATTTATTTGTCTGTAAAATATCAGCAGTGTTAGTGAGTTCCTTAGTGGCTTAGGCTGTAGTAGTTTGTAAATGCTGTTCTTAAGGCTTGGTTGGGGACTAGGGCACTGGTTGGAGCTTTCTCAGGACCCTGGATGGCACATGCAAACACCAGCTGTGGTGGTAGCAGGCTGTCCTGGTGAGTCAATTCTGAGATCTCTGGGTGGTACATGTGGGTAGTGGCAGGCCAGCCACTTTGACTGATACTCAGGAACCCAGGTGGTACACATGGGCACCGATGATATTGACAGTGGGTTTGGTGGACTGTGTTTGGGCCGCCAGTTTAGAAGCTTGGCTGCCAGTGGTAGGAGGACAGGAAGACTAGTCTATAGCTCTGTTGGTTCTTGGGTGGTATGCATGAATGCTAGCAGTGGCAGGCTAGTTCCTAGGCTTCCAACCACCACGCACAGTTTTATGTGGCCTCATCACTAGAGGGGTCAAGGCCTCTGTTAGTGGTGTGCTCTGAGTAGCACATGCTTAAGCTCCCTGTGTCCAAGAGGACAGCCTCCCTGATGTTCTGTACTGCTTGTTCCTCAGGGTATAGGTCACTTTTGGGGCTTGTGTGCAGAACCACACTAATAGGCCTAATTAGTACTGTAATGCTGCAGCCTTGTTTGTGGATGGGGAGATATTTGCAAGGCCCAAAGATGTGGAGATTCAGGAATTATTTGTCCCAGTGCTGCATATAGTGTTTGGCTCCTAACAATGGGTTTTAATATTTAAACTCTATAATCATAATGTGAGTCTATTCATGTGTATTTTAAGACACAAACATATGAAAAAAAAAAGACACAGAGAATTTCCTCTGGACCTAAATAATTCTTTGTTTATAAAATAAAAATTAATAAGATTTTGGCTACATTATTACCTGGAACTTGAGTCTATAATGAAATTCATTAATAAATTTTTTTATTCACTCAGTGATAACTTTATCCGTATGGTATGAAAAATTATTTTTATGGGACTTTTTAAAATGACCAAGTGTCACTAATTATACATCTGTCTGTCAACCAGACACATTTTTCAGGGTACAAAGTAAATGTAAAGCTCAGTTATGCTTCCAAACCTTCCTCAAGGATCCTTAAACCTCATGAAGTCAAACAGAAGAGATGATAAAAGCAGTAAACATACATTGCTTCTCTTGTTATAAAGAAGCGGCAAAAGAAAGATATACGCATAAATCAAATGCTAGAAAGGGTTAGTCCAGGCAACATCACAATTATGACAAGTTTTATACATGAAATTTTATTCAAGATGGCCCTTGAGAAATGCATGCTATTTCACACAGAGATATAATGGCGAATACATTGCAGAAAGAGAGAATAAGAGAAATATATGAATGAAGGGAGAAGAAATATATTTTACTGGTGCTTAAAGGTTTGTATGAGAGTAGAAAAAAAGCTAGAAGTGAAGATTGAGCCTAAATTTGTAAAATTACAGAACAACTGCAAATGTAGAGGAACTATTGATTAAGTTCTATAATCTTGAAATTGATTCATCTTCAGCATTCCAACTGACAGGAGTAGGGAGTTATTAGAAGGGGAAAAAAGTTAGAAGATAATTGCAAAATTTAAGACTGAAATTGAGCATTTGCATTGGAGGGTGACTTTGGAAATGGAAAGGGGGAAGGAATTAAGATATATACATAGTAGATTGAGAATTTACTAACTACATAGTCATGATTGGATAAAAGCATAAACTACATTACTTTGAAAAATTGAAAAAGGAAGAGTTTAGTTTAACAAATGTTGAATATGCAGTGATAGTAATACATAATCAGCAAAGAGCTGGAAATAAAGGCTGGGGCTGAGTATAAATACCTGGTTGGAGATACATATTTAGAATCTTCTGACTAATTATAATTAATAATAATTGCAGATAATATTGATATACTCTATGCCAGGCACTCTGCCAAGTGCTTTATCCAAATAACCTCATTTGCTCATCAAAAACATCTACGTATGTCCTAATTTTTATTTCAATATTATATATGAGGAATCCAAGATTTAGATATGTTCATTGCTCCAAGGTCACAACTGACAGATCTAAGATTTAATCCTAAGGAGTCTGACTTCTTTTTTGACTCAATAGAAAGTAGATGTTAAGAAATAAAAATTGACATCAAGGATCCTTTGAAGTTGTTGAGGGATGTAGAGTAAGGAAGAAAATGAGGAAAATAAATGAAAAAAAAAAATTGGGGAGGCACTTAGAAAAGGATTTGAGATTGAGAATTAGCAATCAGAATGAGACTTAGTATAATCCAAATCATAATGGCCTAATTTTGTATGAACTCTTTTTTTGTTTTTTTTTTTTTGAAGGAGGAGGTGGAGGTGAGTATACTGGGAGATTATTTTATTCTTTGTCTAAGTTATTTTCAAGGTCACACATGCAAGCTGACTACATTGTCTGCTTCCTCACTCTAGTTACCCCCCAGGTGTCACTCCTGACTTCCTCTGTGAGCTTCCCCCACCCACCCCACCCCCGTCCTAGCATCCTAGCATCTGCTGTGGTGCCCTGCTGTTTCCCCACATAGACCCTTTCCCTCACAAACTAAAATGTAACTGAGGTGACACTATCACTTTAAGTAAATTTTTTTTTTTAAGAGTTAAAATACAAGATTTAAGGATGCATTCAAATGAATTTGTGTGCATTTCAAGATGTTTATACCAAACTTAAGTTTAGATCTATGCCATGAACCCTTATGTGACCAGTTGTCTGCCTTGTTTCTGTATTGCCTCTGCATGGGCAGGAGCAGCACAATGTCATCCTCACAGCAAACATCATCCAGGCGTCTTTATTTCTCTATAGCTGATATGCATTGATTCCTAACTTCACAGAAAAATGAATTGTTTTCTTGCCGGTTTGCCTTCGGTTTCCTTTTTTGTTGTTGTTTCATTGTTAACTCAAATGATATATGTCTTTTCTTACACAATTCCTTTGCACAGCCCTAGGGTTAAGCTACTCAAAGTTTGGAGATTTTTCTCATTTTTCCTAATAGGAGAACACAGAGCTCCCAGGGAGATCTAGGCGTGAGGTTTAGAAGGTAAGCAGTTAAAGAGTCAGAATAACATTCCTCTTCCTTTCACCTTCTAACTTCCACCCCCAGGAGCAGGAGGAAAGGAAAGAAGAGGGAGGAGGGAGAGACATCTCTTGATTTAATCAAATCAGCATAAGCAATGGCCATAAAGGTGCCTAAACACGCTTATTTGAAAAGAGTCATACTGAATTTAGACTTGTATTTTATTACTATTTTTTTTTTTTTAACCAAATGCCCTCCTTATCACATGTTGTATGTCTTTGTTAATAATGGTTATCAGTGGACAATCCATGAGATTTTCTGTTGTTAAAAGAGGAAAGAAAAGTTAGTAGGTAGTTGTAATACTTAACGTGAAAAAAACGATCAGATATATTTATGAATGGAGTGGGCAAGAGAGAACTAATTCCTGAGTCTTGCCATTTTCATGGCTATGTTTGGTTTCTGCCAAAAGGATTTGCTGCTGCCTACTATTAAATACAAACATGAAGGCTCAGGAGATTTTGAAAGGAAGTTCCAGATAATTAATGCCAAGTCCAGGATATTAACTAGCTGAATTTGAAGACCAGAGACCTTTTCTTCTCATAATAGTCATCAAATACAATAGGTGGCATTTTAAATATTTAATAAAATATGAATAATAAATAACACTGTAAATAAAAGGTCAGAAACTCGCCTAACACTAGGGGACTCTAACACTCATGCGTTTATTCTGGGCAACTGGCCCTCTGTGGTCTCCAGGCGAGGGTCTGACTGACCTGAAAGGTCATCCCCATTTTGGGTTAATTTGGTTGTATGAAAAATATGCTTCCATGGTGTTTGTACTCAGGAGGTCCCCAGCCTTTGTTAAATAAGAAAAATATTAAATTGTTTAATCTCCAGGGTCATATTTATGTCTACATTTGAACCTGAAATATTCAGATCTCAAGCTGGATTCAGCTCTTTGATTGTGAGTTTGTTCATTGGGTGAAATATTGTGTCTCTTACACATTTCCACCAGGGGACACCAACTTATGTGGCCTCTCTAGTGTTTACTATTCTATTTCTCAATTGAAGTAATCTTAGATGAAAAGAACTGAAGAAAGAAAAAGGGTGAGTAGAATTTATATAAGGCCAAGAAAGCTAATAGAAAAGGACAGCAAATGGCTTTAATGTTAAGTTGAAAAAATTACACATTACTTGATGTTAACTACCAGAGAGCTCAAATTTGAGAGTTTGTTGTTTTGTTCTGTTTTACACAGTTGATGTAGTTTTCTCCTATTGCTTATTTAGCACCATTGCCAAGGTATAAAATAAATAATGGACTTATGAATAAAAATTTCTTTTTCAATTTTTGATCTCTTTCTGTTGAAACTTTTTATTTTGGGATTTTCTTTTGGGCTTCTCTTCCTTATTGTGTGCAATGAAATGCATATAAGTATTTCTTGATTGATTTATTTCTCAAACAATGCAGTGCAACAAGAAGCTGTATTCAAGCTCTGTAGCAAAAACAGAACCCTTACTTCATTGCACAGACTTTGGAAAATACAGAATTTACTTTGTGCAAGATGACTGATAATTAATGCCCAATCAGGAAACTTCTAATGAGGTTTTCCACTCATCTTAAATTAAGCTCAATTTAATGCCAAATGTATTACTAAAACTAATATCTTCTACAAACCTCAAACTGAATATTCTGAGTTTATGTCAAGGGAATAAGGAATACTGAGAGTTCGACAGTGTACTTTAGGCAAAGAGAATGTAAAACAATAATGTTAAAAAATCTAAATATTCTTTCACTTTGTTTTTTTATTATTTATTCTGAATTTTGTTTTATAGCAAAATGTTTGAGGAATCTGAAGCACAAACAACATATGGAGGACTAAATATTTTGTAGGCTTAATGATGTATTAGTATTTTGCTTTGTATGAAATTCTAATCACCAGATATGTTTATCACTGCAGATGGGATATGCAGGCCCCTGATACCTCAAGGGATTAGAGAATCCAAACATCTGTAACAAGGGAAAAAAAAAAATCCCACTGCAATATACAAAAATTTTTAAAAATGCATTAATGAGAAAAATGAATGGAAATAAAGGTTTATTAGTAAGGGCATCTTGTATTTATAATTACTCAGGACTCTACATACTTTAGAAATCTTATTTTATCCTTTAAAAACATAATGAAATATAAAAACACAATCTATATATAAGTTGGGAAATATGCAAACCTCTTATATTCCATTTTTAGTTTGATGGTTTGGAGCTGAGATATACCACAATTAATTCAGTCCACATTTTGGCCATGTATATAATTGAGACACCTGGTTCATAATTGGCTGCTTCACTAAATTCACTCAGATATTTTCTAAGCATGATAAAACCCTATTAATTGGAAAACATAGAGGGGAGTGTTGTTTTGGTTATGTGAACTTACCAGTTTACCTGAAAGGAGTTAGAGATGATGGATCAGAAATGTATTTTAACTCTACAATATTTATTATCATTTATTATGAAAAGGCATTTAATATATATTCTTGTTCTCATGTTTATCACTGATGAGGCCAAATACAAGGGAATAATAGATTAGTCTTTGAGTCTGATGACTAATTTGCCAATTTATTTATTTTAATTTTAAAAGTGTCCTGAAGAGCTCTGCTAGAAGTTGAAGTAAATTAAAAAGAATCTTAATATTATGTCTAGAATATAAACATCTAAACAATAGACCCCTTCTAGAACATTTGCATCATTATAATTTTTAATATATATGGAAGAACTTTCTATGAACTTTTAAAAAACTGTGATTTAGTTTGGGAATATTTTGAGAATTGCCTTAGAAAATAACATTTAATGGAATCAGAGTCTGTAAAGAGAAAGGGGTAATTGAACGAATAAAATTGATAATAAATTTAGTAATAGCATGGATTCTGAAGATAGACTGCTTGGGTTCTAATCCTGGATCTGCCAGTTAATAGTTCTATGACAGAAGATAAATCAATGCTCAGTCACCAAGTTTTCACACCTATAAATAGTATAAAGTGATAACATTTTTCTTACATAGCTGTGGGGAGGATTAACATAGTTTTATACACTTATATTTTTATATTAATATAAATGTATATACACATGCATAGATAAATAGGTATAGATAGTTGCAGTTGTCTACCTTTATTTATATACATCTATACTTATATCTACCTCATACCACAGCCTATTACAAGTGCTATAACTTTTATATATTCTTTTTTATCATTATTTCTATTGTTTTAAAAATAAAATGTGTGTAAAGCATAATGTATAAATCAATATTCTATTGTTAGTAAATTGTATGATTTGATAACAATAGATTATTTCCACGTATCAGTGTTATGCCTTATAATTTGTAGTTCATTTAAGTTATAGATGAAAAGATGAGTTCTTAAATGTGAAGAATTTCAATCTAAATTGGTAGAGAAACTATGTTTTAATTAAACTTAACTCAGCACCATCTAATATCTGATTTGATGGGCAAACCATGTGGTAGGTTATCTCTATTTTAGACTTCTATTATCCTACAGTCAATATTAACAACTGGTCAAGATATATGAGGACTGGCAATTAAGTTTTCAAGCTTGCCACCGTGCACTTACTTTGGCAGGACTGTACAAACGGCTAAGCAAGGTTTCTTTTTTTGTTTGTTTGTTTGTTTGCTTGTTTTTAAATTTATTCATTTTTATTGTTAAATCATAGCTGTGTACATTAGTGCAATCAAAGGGTACAATGTGCGGGTTTCATATACAATCTGAAATATTCTCATCAAACTGTTCAATGTAGCCTTCATGGCATTTTCTTAGTTACTGTATGTAGGCATTTGTATTCTGCATTTAGTAAGTTTCTAAGATGCACCCATTCTAAGATGCACCATAGATGTGGCCCCACCAATTACCCTCCATCCACCAAAACCTCCCCCCTCTGTTCCCCTTCCTTGGCCCGTTCCCCATAGTTTGTGCTATAGTTGGGTTATAGCCTTCATATAAAAGCTATAATTTAGCTTCATAGTAGAGCTGAGTACATTGGATACTTTTTCTTCCATTCCTGAGATAATTTACTAAGAAGAATATGTTCCAGCTCCATCCATGTAAACATGAAAGAGGTAAAGTCTCCATCTTTCTTTAAGGCTGCATAATATTCCATGGTATACAGGTACCACAAATTGCTAGTCCATTCATGGGTCGATGGACACTTGGGCTTCTTCCATGACATAGCAATTATGAATTGGGCTGAAATAAACATTCTGGTACAGAGGTCTTTGTTATATTGTGACTTTTGGTCTTCTGGGTATAAACCTAGTAAAGGAATTATAGGGTCGAATGGCAGGTCAATTTTTAGGTCTCTAAGTATTCTCCAAACCTCCTTCCAGAAGGAAGGTATTAGTGTGCATTCCCACCAGCAGTGTAGAAGTGTTCCCTTTTCTCCACATCCACGCCAACATCTCTGGTTTTGGGATTTTGTTATGTGGGCTACTCTTACTGGGGTTAGGTGATATCTCAAAGTAGTTTTGATTTGCATTT
>CAUYPK010032504.1:0-11357 GCA_963574355.1 Loris lydekkerianus | reverse complement strand
ATACAAAAAACAAAAGAGGGAATTGTTGGGCCCTGCCATGTGCCTGAGGCCTAGTGCAACTTCCCGAGCCTGACTAGAAGCAGATCCATCGAGCTACTTCCGTGTAGCAACGACTCAGCAAGGCCCGGCCTGAAACTGCCTCTACCTGGATACAGCCAACGTGGTACCATGCCACTGGCCCAACCCTGTCACGCACCTCTTCCCCCGCCTTCTTTCCCCACCCCTTCTCCACAATAAAAATAAATAAATAAATAAATAAATAAATAAATAAAGGTCTCTGACCACCACTGAGACTTTGGGTAATCATTTTTGTGGTTCCCCCCCCAGGTGCATAGTATTTGGAAATAAACCTTTTTTATTACTCTACTGTAAAGTGAGCCAACCAAGGGAAAGAGCGGGTTTGACCATGATCCCTACAAAGGCAATCATGTGAAATGGAGTAGGGGTCTCCATCATTAGGGAGATGTAGGAATGTAGCTGGATTTAAAGTGTTTCAGCAGTGTAAAATAACGGAGGGGTTGGTTAATAAGGCTTGTTCATAGGTGGTTTGTCATCTAGTAGAGAGATGCTATGTTTTATGGCCTTGTAAGAGGGCAGACACAGCATGGGAAACATGCAGATACATAGGGGAACCCAATGTAAGGACACTGGCTTTGTTAATTAGGGCGGCAGCTGCTGCTATTGCACATAGGTATGGGGGGATACCCGCAGCCACTGGAAGTAACTGACATGAAAAATACACAATAGGACGGATTTGAGAGGAAAAAGACTCCTAAAATACCTGCAGCAATTCCATTATTTTTATGGCAATATAGATGGAAAAGTTTATCAAAATTAGGTAAGCCTAGTGCAGGAGGTGTGGCTAATGCTAATTTAAGAGTTTTGAAGAAGTCTAACACCTCTGCGGGCCAGAGGATAGGCTCCCAGCTTTTCCTTTACTTAGCAGTAATAAATATTACCTGCCATTGTCCAGGAACGTATGGTCTTGTGATGTTGGTGACTTTTACTGTGTGCTCTGTTCTGTAACTGCAACCATTACTCCACTTTGTGTCACAATCTAGAAACTGCATTTTTGTGGAAAACAGGTCACATTTGATCAACTTTTAACATTCTTATCTAGAATGCCAGACTTTTATCCTACTTCCCTGTAGCTCCTTTTTATTCCTAATCTGTGTAACATTTGATAGAGATGAAAATGGTAAGAATCTGCCCTAACAACTAGACCTTGGATTAGCATGCTTTCTAGTCATAAATGTAAATCTTCAAAGCATATATATTAAGTACAAGTTAACCAAATATAAAATGGTGTTACGTCATCCTTTTTTTTTTATGTTCTTGAAACTGAAAATGGTAAAATATTCGTGATTCCTTCGTAAAAAGGCCCCTTAAACTATGATGACTCCAAAGTACATTAACTATATCAGAGGATACCATATTTTCCAACTCCCCTCTGTCTATTTACATTCATCATATATAAGTAACCCTGACAACAGAATTTAAAATTCTGTTTAAAGAAGATTGTTGCTTTTCCCAACTTTTACTTCAAGTTGAATCCCTGTTATCGGTAATACTTAGATGAACTTCACATTTCAAAGCAGTCAAAACTAAAGGCATTAAATTAGTATCTAAAATCAAATTATAGGCTCAGTGCCTGTAGGCACAGTGGCCATACAGTGCCAGCCACATGCACCGAGGATGGTGGGTTCAAGCCTGGCCCAGGCCTGCTAACCAACAATGACAACTGTAACCAAAAAATAGTCTGCGTGTGGCGGGCGCCTGTAATCCCAGATACTTGGGAGGCTGAGGCAAAAGAATCGCTTAAGCTCAAGAGTTTGAGGTTGCCGTGAGTTGTGATGCCATAGCGCTCTACTGAAAGTGACATAGTGAGACTCTGTCTCAAAAAAAAAAAAAAATAATAATAATAAATAAAATAACAGCTTTGTCTACAAACTATGTGCCATATTCTACCTTACAGGTAGCAGCCAAGATAATATAAAATGTTCTCAGACACTAATGTCACTATGAACATCCTACATAGAAGGCATATGTTCATATGTATATTTTCCCAAGCAAAAAACTTAAAAATTAATTTTTACAAATTGACTAATTCACCATCGGGCAAATGTGCAAATGATCAGTTTTAAATTCAACATTACCTCATCTCTCCTGAAAGGTATGTTTTGTTTTGTTTTTTTGCCTGGGGCTGGGTTTGAACCCACCACCTCTGGCATATGGGGCCAGCACCCTACTCCTTTGAGCCACAAGCACCGCTGGAAAGGTAGGTTGTTAAACAAACATTAAAAGTACATTACCTGTGGCTCAAGCGTTTAGGGTGCCAGCCACATACACCTGAGCTGGTGGGTTCGAATCCAGCCCAGGCTGCCAAACAATAGTGACAGCTGCAACCAAAAAAATGGCAGGGCATTGTGGCGGGTGCCTGTAGTCCCAGCTACTTGGGAGGCAGAGGCAGGAGAATCGCTTGAGCCCAGGAGTTGGAGATTGCTGTGAGCTGTGATGCCACAGCACTCTATCTAGGGTGACAGCTTGAGGCTCTGTCTCAAAAAAAAGTATATTATGTTAGAAAAACAAAACAAAACAAAGGCTTGCAGTAATATAGCTAAAGCTTACACATGAAGTAGATACGATGTAATAGCTTATTCACCAACAGAGCAATAAGTAATGTTGAATGAACTTGAGGGCCCAAAGGAAGCAACATAAGAACCTCAGAGTCAGGCTGTGTTCATGAGAACTTTTCTTAACCTCATTGCTCCCATATTTCACATGCCTTATCCTAAATAAAATCTATTCATATAAACTAAGACCAAGAAATGCTGAACTGATAATTAGCAGAATGCAGTTTAGCTCACAGCTAAAGGTATTTTTTTTTAAATTTCAGTTTAATATGAGAGCACAACGATTAGATTACAATGTTTGCATGTGTTAGGTAAAGTTCCACACTCAGGAGAAGTGCCACATACCCTTACATTGTCCCCTTTAGGCCCAACACAGCAATCCCCCTTCGTGCTCACCCCCTGACTTGAATTGAATTGAGTTTTTCTCTTCTACTAGTTCATCTACTGGCTTCATATTGAAGATGTTGGATATTTGTTTTTCTATTCTTGTGATACTTTCCTAAGAAGAAGGTGTTTCAACTCCATCTAGATTAACACAAAAGATGTAAAATCTCCACCTTTTATGGCTGAATAGTATTCCATGGTATATGTTTACCACAGTTTATTAATCCATTCATGAGTTGGTGGGCACTACTGCTAACGGTGTTAAGATAAAATAGCTCAGCATACATTCTACAGAACTTGAGCACTGAAAAATAAAAAACAAACAAATTTTACAGTAGCTAGAGATCAAAAATTCATATTAATAAAAGAAGGATTTATCATTTAATAAGGAAACTTTCCAATACATTCTAAGGGTATACTGAAAAGGCTAGTAGTGAAAAAGAGCGGTAACTATGAACTATTACACCTTGTTGTATAAGAGCTTATAGATTGACAGAAAAATATTCTAATTTTATTTATTTATTTATTTATTTATTTATTTATTTTGAGACAGCGTCTCACTTTGTTGCCCCTGGTAGAGTGCTATGGCATCACATAGCTCACAGCAACCTCATACTTTGGGGCTCAAGTGATTCTCTTGCCTCAGCCTCCTGAGTAGCTGGGACTATAGGTGCTCATCACAATGCCCGGCTATTTTTGGAAACAGGGTCTTGCTCTTGCTCAGGCTGGTCTCAAACTCCTGAGCTCAGATGATTCACCTGCCTTGGCCTCCCAGAGTGCTGGGATTAAAGTGGGGAGCCATCCCTGTACCCGGCCCAAAATTCTAAATTTTTTTTTTTTTAGAGACAAAGTCTCACTTTGTCATCTTCAGTAGAGTGCTGTGGCATCACAGCTCACAGCAACCTCCAGCTCTTGGGCTTAGGCAATTCTCTTGCCTCAGCATCCCAAGTAGCTGGGACTACTGGCGCCCGCCACAATACCCAGCTATTTTTTTGTTGCAGTTTGGCTGGGGCCGGGTTCAAACCCACCACCCTCAGTATATGGGGCAGGTGCCTTACTCACTGAGTCACAGGCGCTGCCTGTTTGATCAAATTTTCAAGATTTAACTCAGCACACTTACACATTCACTGGATGCCTCTGCTGAATCACAAGATTGCCCCAGCACAAACTTTTCTCAATCTGCTCATCAAATCTAAATCAGTGCCACCAAACAAATTACAAGACTTGTTTCATACTAAAAGAGTATCATTCTCATATAATGCAGTTATGAGTCACATCACCTAAATTCTAAAGCAAATTTTTGAAAATTCAGCCAAATTTAGGAGCTAAGCTCATGACTAAAAGCTTTGAAGAAATAAAAATAACATAAAATGAGAACTATACTATTGAGTCCAATACTATACTTTGGGGCTCAGGAGATTCTCTTGCCTCAGCCTCCCAAGTAGCTGGAACGACTTATAATGGTACAGCTGGGACTGTACTACAATGGTACAGTCACCACTGTTTTGTCAGCATGACAACTGAATCTGTATCTATATTGAGAAAACATGCGTGCATACTATCATTTCTCTATTAAAGACTTATACATCTCATATTCTCAGAGGAAACACTGATTTTACATTAAATTGTCTTTTTGACAATTTTGCACTGATGGCTCACTCTTACAGCTGAGACCACGGGTTGCTCTGGATGTCCTGCACGCGCCTCCTAATGGGCTGTATCTTCCGAGAGTAGAGCTCACTTGTCTTGACAATGGTGATGGCTGAGGTAAGCCATTCTGCAATGGTAGTCCATCAGTTGTTCTGAGCGTTTCATGCCAAATGTTGGTTTCATACCTTCAAGCCTTTTCCTTTTTTTTGCAGTTTTTTGACCTGGGCTAGGTTTGAACCTGCCACCTCTGGTATATGGGGCCAGTGCCCTACTCTTTTGAGCCACAGGCACTGCCCAGCTTCAAGCCTTTTTGATAAAGCCAAAATTTCCCTCTCAATCCTCTGCTGTTCCCTCTGTCTGTTAAGAGCACTGTGATACAACTTAAGGGGATGACCAGCCATCTAGGAACTGTACTTTTGCTTTCTGGTTTTACAGCCTATCTTGGCACTTCTTTCAAAAGCCTCTGGTTTTCCCGATCAGTCTGTCTCACCTGCTCTTTTGTGAAAGAGTAGTTTTTCCCAGGTGTTACTGAAGGCTGATGAAAGTGATGTTTTTGTGGTTTCTTTTATCAAATTGCGGAAAAACTTTCAAAAGATGATTCAAGTCCATTGCGTCAGGCTTTTGCTTACGACTCTGGTCTATATTGAAATCTAACACTGGAGACTCTGAGGTGAAATTACTGGGCCCATGTTTTTCTTTTCATTTTTTGGCTGCTTACAAAATTTTTAATTACTTTTTAAATCCTCAACGTCTTGCTTTTTAACTTTCACTTTTTGATCATTTGGGGTGCCCAGCTCAAAAGACTAAACAGGACTGATGTCTGGAGTTAACAAAAATGTTACCTCTATCACAGTATCTTTAGATTCCTCAGCAGAGTCACCAGATTTTGGTTTAATACTTGAAGATTGTGTTCCCACTGATTTTATTCCTGACTTATTTTTATATTTTGGTGGTAAGAGCATTATACCAAATACATGTTTCTCTGATGCTGGACGTCAATCAGATATGTATTTATCACACCCTGCATCTGAACAATCTGCACATGAACTTGAAGATGAGGAAGGTAAAGAAGAGGAATAGATGGCTCAGCGCCTGTAGCACAGTGGTTATGGCGCCAGCCTTATACACTGAGGCTGGCAGGTTCAAACCCAGCCCTGGCCAGCTGAACAACAATGACAAGTGCAACAAAAAATAGCTGGGCATTGTGGCGGGTGCCTGTAGTCCCAGCTACTTGGGAGGCTGAGACAAGAGAATCTCTTAAGCCCAAGAGTTAGAGGTTGCTGTGAGCTGTGATGCCATAGCACTCTACCAAGAGCAACATAGTGACACTCTGACTCAAAAGAAAACAAAAAAATCTGCGGCGGCTGGCTCGGGTTGTCAGTTCTGGCAGAAAGCATTGAGGAGCTCTATGGACCTGTGGCTCAGGTGGAGCCGGCAGAAAAGCCTGAGGAGCTGGAGACAGCCATAGCCTGGGTGGAGTCTGTGTCTCTGGCTGGGAGCGTGGGCAAGTTTCCTCTTAGAGGGTGCCTCAGGGATTGATGCTTTAAAAAAAAAAAAGAAAAAGAAAACAAAAAAGCAAGAAAGAGGTACTAATTTTAGAATACATTTATTTTTTTATTTTTTATTTTTTTGTAGAGACAGAGTCTCACTTTATCGCCCTCAGTAGAGTGCTGTGACATCTTAGCTCACAGCAACCTCCAACTCCAGGGCTTAGGCAATTCTCTTGCCTCGGCCTCCCGAGTAGCTGGGACTACAGGCACCTGCCACAATGCCTGGCTGTTTTTTTGTTGCAGTTTGGCCGGAGTCAGATTTGAACCCACCACCCTCAGTATATGGGGCTGGTGCCCTACTCACTGAGCCACAGGCGCCACCCACTTTGGAATACTTTTTATTTGTGAACTAAAATATAATCTTTAAGCTCCCCCCAGTGGTTGACTAACTGGATCGCCCTCTTGGCCAACGGGATCCCCTAAAACTGAGTTGCTAGCCGTGAGAAAGGAGATCAGACATATTTTAAGTCCCCCTGGTTTCTTAGAGATGTCCTTTGTGACTCATTAACAGGCCTAAGACTATGCAGGACATACCTGCACGTCTCAGAAAGTACTTGAATCTGAGCATATGTCCTGTAATTTGTTTCTGATTCACAGACCTTTATCTTAGCTCAGCATTCCTTTTCTCTGACTCCTGGTCTATTAAACAAAACCTAACTCCTTTAGCCAATTGTTAGCTAAAGAATTTTTATACCCACCTCTATAACCCATAACCCCCTACTTTGAGATGTCCCACCTTTTTGGGTCAAACCAATGTATGCCTTCCATGTATTGATTTATGACTTCACCTGTAATTCCTGTCTCTCTTTAGTGTATACAACCAAACTTTAACCCTACCGCAGACAGTCCACTTGCTCAAGGCTTCTTGGGCATGGCTCCAGGTCAGGGTCCTCAGATTTGGCTCAGAATTCACCTCTTTAAACCATTTTATAGAGTATGGCTTCTTTTCCCAGGTACATACTGATGCTTTGTAAAAGGTTATTAGCTGACTTGGACCTCACATGGAGTTTTTTTCCAGGCATCACTGCTTTCCTCTCTGTATAGTAATCACCCTCACCTTCTTTTACAGTTTTGGGAATTGTATTTGGAGTATTTTATGTCCTATTGTAACATTGCGCAATTTTTTTGATCTTGAAGGAGTCATCAATTATAAAGAACTTCTGCTTTGTGTAATGTCATTCTGTACAGAGTGTTCTTCTTGGGAAACTTTCATTTTTCTTTCATTTCCTTTCTCGGTAATTTTCCTTTATGTGTATTCCAGTTTTCAAGTTTACTTTTCTGTATCTTTATCTTCTTTACAGCCCTAAAGATGAAAGATTATTCCCTCTTTAGGGTCATCATCTTGTTTGTCAAAAACTGAGTTACTTTTACATTTGTTTGCTTCTTCAAAGTTACTGTCAAGGCCGGTCAGTGGCTTGCACCTATAATCCCAGCACTCTGGGAGGCCGAGGGGGGTGGATTGCTTGAGCTCAGGAGTTTAAGACCAGCCTGAACATGAGTCAAATGTAGGGACCCACCCAAATAGAACCGACCTGCCCACATACAACTGTCCCGCCCAGGAAGAAATGAGTGCATGAATGTCCCACCCAGGAAAGAGTGAATGTCTCTCCCCCTCTGACCCTTTAAATTCCCATCCACCTTAACCCACATGCTGACTCCTTTCTTCCACTCAGCTCATGCGCATTGCCCACACAGAACTTGGACTCCAATTTCCTTTTTTTCACATCTCAGAATAATTCCTCAGTTTTTTTTGGCTTAGCACCTATAGCTATATAGTGAGGGCACCAGTCACATACACCAAGGTTGGTGGGTTCGAGCCTGGCCCTAGCCTGCCAAACAATAACGACAACTACAACCAAAAAAAAAAAAAAAAAAAAAAAAAAGCTGGGCGTTGAGGCGGGTGCCTGTAGTCCCAGCTACTTGGAAGGCTGAGGCAAGAGAACCGCTTAAGCCCCAAAGTTTGAGGTTGCTGTGATGCACGGCACTCCACCCAGGACGACATAGTGAGACTCTGTCTCAAAAAGAAAAAAAGAACAATTCTCATTTTTAGTCTTTAACCTCTCAAGAGTGAGACTCTGTACTAAAAATGAAAACCCATAGCAAGAGGATCTCACTTGTGCCTAAGAGTTTGAGGTTGCTGTTGAGAGGTTAAGGACCCGAAGATTGAACATTATTTCCTATGACACCTCTACCAAGGGTGACAAAATGAAACTCAAAAAGAAAAGAAAACAAACAAACAAACCAAAAAACAAAGTTACATAAAAAACAAAGTCAAATAAAAAATGGTCTACTTTGTTGTCTGATGTATCGTCAAGCCGATCCACGATGCAAAAATATATTTGATTATAAATTCTAAAAAGTCTTGTGACAGGCCTTCTGCAAGCCTCGGACCGTGGGGTGCTGGTAGTGTTGTTGCAGGAAGACAAGGCCCAACGGAGAGGAAGAGCACCCAAACACCACGTTTATAAGAGGAAGGGCTTTATTCACCAGCAGGGAGCTTAAGGGACGGAAGAATTCCAAATGGCCACGCTCCCCAACTGCCTTGGTCTTTCCCTTTTTATTGACAGTCAAAAAGTTCCACCCCACAGGTGCCCTTCTCATTGGCCAGTTTGAATCAAGCGGGAGATGCTATTCCCGCCCCGACAGAACTACAGGATTTCGCAGAACTTGGAAATTTCCAAGTTTCAGGAAGTTAAGTTTATAAATTCTCAAGAGCTGAGTCACCATGGAGAGGACCCTGCATGTGTATCCTTGTGGTCTCCTTGAGAAGACCTGTTCTTCTAGACCTCCCCCTCCTCTCTCAGTGTGGCTCGGCCCAAGTCTTAAAGCCTCAGAACCAGGGATGATGATGTTGTAAACTCTCAGTCTGAGATGGAGAGCTTCAGAATGCAAGGGCCAGTGGTGAACCCCCGAGAGCCAGGAGTTCTCATGTCCAGGAACAGAAGAGTGTATCCCAGCTTCAATAAAAAATTATTAAGTCATAGTTTTTCAGTATAAGGACTAAAATCAATCTCTTCCACTCTGCCTTTCTTTCTGCGCCCTCTCTTGCTAGCAGGCCGCCTGTGGAGTTCCCTTTTCACAAACCTCCGAGAAGAGCAGACCAGCGGGAAATGTAAATCCTTCTCTTTACCTTCCCCAGCTCCTTCGTCTTTTAGAGTTTGCTCCTATACCCTCAAGGGTTCCTGTGCTGTCCCTGGACTGACAATAGGGTGTGAACATCAAGCCTCAGGATCAGAAACACCTGTGAAGTCTGTCTTCAATCTTGCTGGAGGAAAAAAGAAAAATGGAGAACGGACACAGCATTCACATTCATACTACCTTGTGAATTTGGCTTTTTTCCTTTTTGTCTCCCATGAATTCAGCAACCGCGGGACCTCAGCTGTGGGCCTTCTTCCCTTCTTTCTTTGGGAAGCCACACCATCTCCCTGCTTGCTCTCTTTTCTCTCTTTCCACACTCTTTCCCACTTTTTCTCCTTCTAAGAAGGTAAAATAAACTTTATATCCTAATCTTGTTCTACAAAAATTCTTTTCTCATCCTGTGAACTGAGCTTTCCACGCTCACACCAAGGATAGTGAAGATAATGATGTTTCAGTGGAGTATGGACCAAGGAGAAGTTTAAGAGCTGAGTTAAGTAGGCAGAGATGAGGAGAAAGGGCTTCCAGCTGAGGAGAAAGCACCAGCCAGGGCCAGGTTGTCTGGAGTACATCATGCTCGCATCTAACTTTAACCCCCCCGAGAAAACCAAGGAACCCCATTCTGCTCAGTGGCCTGCAGAACGGTGTGGAGACCAGGGTTAAAAGCTTCAGTCGCGGGATGGGAAGTGTATTATTTTCACACATCTGTGTTTGTTATTCTATTTCGCGGCCCCCTTGTGGTCTTTTGTTAACTGTGCTGCATGTTGTTCCCAGTGTAACTTTAAACTTATCTTTTGCTGGAATAAGCTCAATCCCTGGACAAATGCAGTAAATTATAGTAATTATTTCCATTTAAAATCTATTTCAGGCTTGGTGCCCATAGCACAGTGGCTACAGCGCCAGGTTATCAAGGGTGGAGGTTTTGAACCCTGCCCCAGCCAGCTAAACAACTGCAACAAAAAAATAATGGCTGGGCCTTGTGGCAGGTGCCTATGGTCCCAGCTACTTGGGAGGCTGAGGCAGGTGAATCGCTTAAGCCCAGGAGGTTGAGGTTGCTGTGAGCGGTGACACCACGGCAATCTACCCAGGGCAACAGCTTGAAACTCTGTCTCAATAAATAAATAATAAAATCTATTTCATAGATGTGAAATGTAGTCATAGGAGTGGGGAATAAAAACACATGGAGTGAGAATAATGTGGCGTCAGTCACAATTTCTGTGAATTTATCCAACTAAACTCCTATGATACATCAGGATAACTATGTGCATAAATTCAGAGTACTTCATTGTTTAAAAATCATGATACTGGGTGGTGCCTGTGGCTCAGTGGGTAGGGCATGGTCCCATATACGGAGGGCACCATATACCGGCAAAACTGCAACAAAAAATAGCCAGGCGTTGTGGTGGGCGTCTTGTAGTCCCAGCTACTCAGGAGGCTGAGGCAAGAGAATCGCCTAAGCCCAGAGTTAGATGTTGCTGTGAGCTGTGATGCCACAGCACTCTATTGAGGGCGATAAAGTGACACTCTGTCTCTTAAAAAAAAAACATGATACCTCCAAAGAAGGCAATTTTAGTGAGTCTTAAAAAATTCTGTGTTGAGGCTTAGCACCTGTAGCTCAGCGGCTAGGGCATCAGACACATACACTGGAGCTGGTGGGTTTGAATCCAGCCTGGGCCTGCCAAACAACAATGACAACTACAACCAAAAAAATAATAAAAATAAAAATAGCTGGGCATTGAGGCGGGCGCCTGTAGTCCCAGCTACTTGGGAGGCTGAGGCAAGAGAATCACTTAAGCCCAAGAGTCTGAGGTTGCTGTGAGCTGTGACACCAGAGCCCTCTACCAAGGTTGACAAAGTGAGACTCTGTCTCAAAAAAAAAAAAAAAAAAAAAAAAAACACTGGTTAATATAGAAGATGGTTGGCAAATGTGTCGCAATCCCAGCCCATTTGTTTATAGGCAAAAGTCAAAAAACTTCTTGGTCAAAGACTTAAACTGAAAGGGGAT
>CAUYPK010032503.1:0-20433 GCA_963574355.1 Loris lydekkerianus | reverse complement strand
TATTTATTGCTAAAGAAAAACTGTAAACTAGCAACAACAACTTTAAAACTTTAAATAAAGTGCAGAAAACCGTAGCTTAACAGGTAATCAAGCTAAATCACAATCACCGAATCAAATAACCTGTATGACCCAAGTATAAGCCCAGTCGGGTTTTTTGGCACAAATTTTGTGCCAAAAAAACTCGGCTTATGCTCGAGTATGTATGGTAAATGATTCTCCTACCTCAGCCTCTGAATAGCTAATTTCTAATTTATTTCTGTTAACTAAGGAAACATTCCATTACTCAATGTTTTCAAGCTTCTGATATTTATTAAGACTTGCTTTATTCTCAATTTTTAAAAAATTCCATGTATATATGAAAAGCATGTTTGGTGCAGTGTTTCATTTACTTCTTTTTGTTCAAGTTTTCTTATCACATAGTGATAAGAATTCTTCCAAATTGGTACTGTTTACTCACGTGTTCTATCAGCTATTGTGAAAAATGCTAAAATCTATAATTATGAATCTATTACTTTCTTTCATTTTGTAAAAGTGGCTTCATATATTTGAGGCTTTGCTTTTTGGCACATACAAATTTATACTTATTACATATCACTGGTGAATGTAACATTTTGTCACAATGAAACGATTATTTTGCTATCTGTCTGTAGTAATATTTTTTGGCTTAATACCTATTTTATTTGACTTTAATACAGTAACCAGCTTTGATCATTTTTTTTTTTGTGGATATATAATATATATGTTCTAATCTTTTACCTTCAATTTACTTTCTTATCTTCAAGAAATATTTATTATGGAATTTATGTAGTCGACTTTTAACTAGACAATTCAATTTATTTATGTTTAATGTTATTACAGGTTTATTTTTTCTAGAAAAACTCCCATTTTGAATTCTTTCTAATTTTATAATTGAAATATAAAAATTATATATATATATATTTACTGTGTACAATATGTTGTATTAATACAGTAGAACTCCATAGTTTACCACCTCCCTACAATGACCATCTCCCTAATTGACAGAATTTTCATATACTGGACGTGCATCCATGCATGTATCAGTACAGTAGGCCTAGTTCTTTATGTTGAACACCTGCATATGTTGACTAGTTTGTTATAGTTGTTTGGGTGGTCAACTCTGAGAGAAGTGAAGATACATCTCAAAATGACTAAGTCCCACTAATTAGCATATGTATTACTTCACATACTTTTTTTGTGTGGTTGATTTCTTGTTGTATTTGCCTCAATTGTTCTATGACTCCCTCTTCTTCTTTCTTTTTGTTTTATTTTTATTTTCCATTCCTCACCCCCTTTATTATATTGATAGTAATTTAATCCAAGTGTCAAAACACATGTCCTTTACATTTTCAGTGTTTTCAGAGTTCTACATTAATTAGTGTAAGGAGTTGGGGTCCCAGCTCCCTGAACCCAATTGACCTGGTTAGATTAACTTGGCTGAGCTAGAAAGTTCAACTGAGACAAGGCAGTAATCAAAAACAAAAGTGAGTGGAAACTGAAAATAAAACTGGAGAAAACTGGAGCGGCACAGGCAGCATGCATAGAAAATAAAAGTAACCTATATAAGTTTCAGGGTAACAGAGGGATTTTATTTAAGAAGAAAAAAGAGTAAGTTGAGAACACTTCCCAAAAGAGTTGTAAGTAGATCAAAGGCCTCAAAGAGGTATTAAATAATCCATTTGAAATTGATTGCAAGTCCTTCATTGGCCTCTCTGTGCCTCCCTTTTCTATTAGTCATTGATGGGCTCTTTTTGGTTAGTTACCTAAGTTCTTTTATACCCACATTCTTAGGGGTCCATAAGACTTCCTGGGTTAGCAGGCTAGGTTTTCCTCCCACCTTTCTTGAAGCCCCTTTCTTAGTGTTCCTTCTTAATTAGAATTTCTAAGCTTTTCCTGGAAAATGCAATGATCTCCTTCCTGAATCAATGCAATTGTTTTGATAGCCTGTAATTATTTATATAATCAATATTTACTTGAATTTCATACATTTTATTGGTAGTAGTATTTAGTATTATTGTTATCCCATTTTTCCCTTCTGCAATAATGAGTTTTCATTTGCCTTTTTAAAATGTGTGTTTAAAGTTGAGTCTTTTGACTCAATGTTCTCTCAGTTTTGTGGGTTTTTTTGCTTCTTTCTTTTATTCTTTTTGTTGTTGTTGTTGCTGTTTTTGTTAATCCATGTGTTTATATCCCCTTTATTCTTGAAAGTTATCATTCCACTTTTGATGTCCCTTTAAAATTAGGTTGTCCTTTTCATTGGTTACTTTTAAAGCTGCTCTTTGCTTAGTTATTATTAATTTTTGTGTGATATGCTTGAGTATTAACTTACTTTATTTTTATGTAGGGTTTCCTGTAGAATGAAGCTTGATGTTTTTCAGAAGTTTGAAAGCATAAATTCTTCAATATATTTTTCACCTTTAATTTATATCCTTCTCATAAGTTTGGTTTTTCTGGAATGACTCTGAAATGGAGACTTATTACAGTGTGAAGATGCAGCAAAGTGGTCGCCTGTAAATGAAGAAGAAGGTCCTTGCCAGAAATGAAATCTGCTGGCACTTTAATTTTGGATTTCTTGGCCTCCAGAAATGTGATAAATATATGTTTGTTGTTTAACCCACTTAATCTACATGAAAAGCAAGTTATTAAAAAACTGCCACATATTACCAAAGATGTAATCATATGATGTGATGATTCCCAATTGTATTATTATTCTCACTTAAATGTATATGATAATGAGAAGAAGTAAATTAACTTGCAAATATTTTCACAGTACCTTCTAAACTCCTAATAATATATAACTTTTAATAAATAATTTGCATAAAACATTTAAATACTCTTTTTTAAAAATTGATATCTTTTCAATCTAGGATTAGTTGAAAGATAAAGGACTAAAATAAAATCTACATAATTAATACAATTACTGGATTATAAAAAAATGACAGGTCCAGGGAAAATCTGGTCTCCAGCACAACAAGCACACCTTCTTCCAAAGGTTGGCATCAAGAATCCAATTCTCCCCACTTCCTAGTTCTCCTTTTTTCATGGTTCAAATATGGCACCAGAAGGTCTAAAACTCACCTGTTCACAGAGAAGCAACACCAAGTAAGGAAGATTATATTCCCCAGTGCTTCCCAGAAGAAGCTCAGAGGCTACCTTCATTAAACTAATTTCAGTAGCATACGCAGTTGATTGTGAGTGGACCCAGCATTTTGTTGGCATACTCACCAGGACTATACACTGCCAAGGAAAAGCAGCTTCCCAAGAGGAAAAAACAAAAAAGTGATACCAAAAGAAGGTAGTTTTGGTGTGGGATAGGTAAAGGTAACCCATCATCTATGTTTCAATTTATAAATGTGCATTTTGATAGTATGATTCAGTTAGCAATATCAGCATATTCAAGAAAGAAAGACACAAATTAATATCTCCTTTACATTATCCAAATTTGCATTGTTATTTTTACCAAGATTCCCTGTGGGAAGTTCCAAACCATGTCCCACCTCCCATTTACTGCATCATTATTGACCTAACATGAACTGATAGGCTGCATATAGATTATTTTTGCTGATTTAAATTGATTGATTTGTATTGAACTGTGGTAGTAGTTTAAATATTAGTACATGTAGCTTCTCAGGTAATCTGAATTTTAAAAATGAAATAGTATTTTAAAACACCCAATCATTCTACAATAAATTTCTTTATTGAATCATAAACCTAATAGCTAATTATACAAACTTTTAAGGTCAATATACTAATAGGAATTGTTACCTTGGAAAGTTCACATATTTGCTTGCTTTATTCCTATTCCAGTATTCTCTTGAGATCTGTGTCAAAATATTGAAAAATGTGTAACAGATGTATCATCGAAACTTCTGTAAATAAAAAACAAACAAATGCATTTAAATCATATTTAACTTTTTTTATGATGCAATTTTGAATTAGGTCCTTCTTTTATTGGTAATTAGAGTGTGGAACAGATGGTATAGACTTTGGCAAAAAGTGATAATCTCTCCAAAATATCATGTTGTCAACTGATTATTCACACAATAAAGATCTTTTTCCTTGATCAAGAGGCAGTTTTAAAGTTTAGGAAATAAGAAATATGTTTCCACCATGAGGATAGGGGATTTCACAAGTAGACAGCAGCATCCTAATGTTATGAGTCTTTGGAATGTCTATCAGTTGCCATTTATCTGAGAACAGCTTCATTAAGTCCCTGAAATGATTATTTTGAGAAGTTTCTCTATTATTATAAGCAAACCATTTTAACCATCTATCCATTAATTCTAACCAATTATTATCAAGCACAGGAAGGAACTCTCCTTTTTCACTATGCTTCTCCCCAAACTACTTTTTCAATGAGTTCTCCAGAAGGACCTCTACAAGGATAGCCAGGAAGGGAGCAAACACCTTATCTTTCTTCTAGACTTGACCCATTCCAAGTACAAAAGCAGCATATAACCCATTTGAGCTGGAGGCCCAAGGTTAGCCTCAATAGAGAGACCTAAGTTAAGGATGCCTGAGATAATGCCCAGATCATCCTCTGATGGTTAAAAAAAAAAAAAAAAATCCTGTGAAAGGCTAATGGGTCAACTGGCTGGTTCTCAGAACCAATCCCATAGATCTAAAGGGATCTTCCTTCACCACTCCTGTGACCATTCCATGTTCCCTTCATGGACTATATATGTTCCTCGCTATTAGAAATCCAAATCATCATAATCCCATAGGTGTCTTGGTCTTTCTAACTCATCCATAAAATCTTTGTGATAAATGAAGATACAGATAAAGAGTAAGGGTGGTAAGAAATGTATGAACATTCATATATTTCTGAATGGCGAGTAGATACATGTGTAGGTTAATGTATGCGTACATACATAGGTATCAGTGGATGGCCTGACTATATGTTAGTTGGCACATACAGGGCTGGCAGTTTCTTTGAAGCGAAAAAAGCAGTAAGAGTTATCTTTCAGCCTTCATACTCAGAGCAGCTAAAATCTTTGTGTCAGAAATATTCCCAGAAAAAAATGAAAATTCTAGTCTTTAATAGATGTACCTATTAAGAGAAGATGATCAAAAATAATAAATCTCACTTTTCTTGGATAGTAATTTTTTTATTGTAAAAATTTATCCAACATCTAACGAGAATGTTTTTACTCTTTTATGTATCCTAATTACATGGTAAACTTCAATATGTTTAGAACTACATATTATTATTTAAAGTTTTCTTTACTTTAGAGTTAAGGTGGTAGCTAGCCAATGTTAATCCATTTAACACTTCTAACTTCTTGTCAAATTACTCATAGAAAAAATATTAAAAATGTGAATTGTACAGAAGAAATTAGAAATATTAATCAACAATCTGCTAGACCTCAAGAGAAATTTCCATTAGAGTTTAAAAAAAAATTTAAACTCTATAGCAAAACACCGAGACCAGTTAGAAAAGTAGTGGGATTTTTACCCACTCTTAGCACCTCTACTTTAGATACCTAGATATACTTTAGAATATTCAAAGCTTAAAGGAGGCCAGACATATATCAAAATGCATGGAAAAGTTTTCCAGAATTTATTGGGGCAATCATTTTTTCATTTTAATCCCCATTATTAAGATTTCTCTGTTTTATAGTTATGCGGGACATTATAATTCTAAAAAATATAATACTAATTTTTTTGGAATTTAGTAAGTTATTGGCACATTGAATTGCTGAAAATGAAATAGATAGTTGGAAAATTCACAGAAACTTTCAGGTATTTTATACTTAGGTAATATTTGTTAAAATTTATAGACACTGAAAGTGCTTATATTTATAATCAAGTTCTAAAACATTTTCATAAATATTCTTATTGATAATTATAAAATTCTAAAGCATTTTTATAATATATTTATTAAAATTCTAAAATAAATTGCCAGTTCCATTTGTTAATAATGGGAAGAGTTGATAAATTTTGTTCTTCCCCTGAATTTTATAGACTTTATGAGCTTTTAAGGTTGATTAAAAATAGAGTCTTCAAGTTAGTCTGAAAAAAGATTCCAAACTTAATCAGATTATCAGGAAAAGAAAGTAGTCTATCTACTCCCAGCTTAGTAAAGTCACATTTGATAATAACTATTTGACATTATAATTTTTTAAAGAGGTTGTTGTATCTTTAAACACTGAGACTTAACATATGAGAGGAAGATATGAATAGCAACTTTATGGTGACTATACAGCACTGGTATATGCCCATTAAACAGACTAGCATTTAATAAACTATAAGCATCTTTTCAAATTACACGAGTAAAAAACACATTTTTGATAATAATTTGCTATTGCATAGAAAGTTAAATTTTTCAAATTGTATATAAAATCAGCACATTATACCCCATAAATGCATTAATGTACACAGTTATGATTTAATAAAAGAATTTTTAAGAGAAAAAAAAGAAATAAATCTAATTTGTCTTTCTAAAAAATTAAAGAAAAAATGAATGACATAATGTAAAAGTGTGATTGAGTGATAATGGACTAAAGTAAGGATAGATTATTATGAAGTCAAGATGCAAATTGCAAAATTAAATTTTCTCTAACACAATAATTCATAGACACTACAATGCAGGCAGTTTAAACATTGGTACAAACACAATATGTAGAATTATTCTTGGTATAGAAAAGAACAAGGAGAATTATTCTTGGTATAAGGACAAGTATGGACAACAAACTAGCCTCTGATTCTTCGAGATAATAAATATTGAAATCTATGAGCTTCGGGAAAAAAAACAAAGTAACCCATTAACTGTATATTCAGGTAGGTAGTAATTCAGTTATGAAAAAGTATTTAGGTACATAAGAATGTGTATCATAAGCTTACTCTTTCTCAAGACATAAGGATCTAAAGAATACTGCAGCTGAGCAAGGCAAAAATCAAAGCAATTAGCTCAACAAATGGAATGTCAATGCATATATCAAATGATCACATTTGCCTCCAAAACTTTTGCAATTATTAAATATTAAATAACAAATTTAATTGAACAAAAGAAATAAAATGTCAGAAAAATTTAAAAAGTTGAACTCATCATTCAAAACTATTAAAGGAAGCTATTCAAATATTGTCATAAACATCAAAAATACTAATATCAAAATAATTTCTAACTCAAAATATGCAACATTAAAGATGACATTCCTAATCCGAGTCAAAAAATTCAAAGTACATAAGTAAAATAAGAAAGTGGGCATGGGAAAAATGAAGTAGAAGTAAATTAAATTTATAATCTTTAACTTATTTACTTACAAGATATGAAATACTTTTTCATTTGATTTTATATAAAGAATTTTTTTTAACCTAAAGGCACTTATCAGTAACAAATAAATAGACATTAATTATGCCTAC
The DNA here is from genome assembly GCA_963574355.1 of Loris lydekkerianus. Classification (NCBI taxonomy): domain Eukaryota; kingdom Metazoa; phylum Chordata; class Mammalia; order Primates; family Lorisidae; genus Loris; species Loris lydekkerianus. The sequence continues at coordinate 13,053 of CAUYPK010032503.1, read as the reverse complement.
AATGGCCTAAGGAAACCTATAAAATTACTTTATATCAATAAGGAGAAAAATATAGGAAAATGAAAGTTGGTGGCAGAGAACCAGAATTACACTTATGACAACAACTATAAATGATTTAACTTTCCTTATTAAAATGGAAAGACAAGACTAAAGCCAGGTGAGGTGGCTCACCCCATGTAATCCTAGCACTCTGGGAGGACAAGGTGGGTGGATCCCTTGAGCTCAGGAGTTGAAGACCAGCATGAGCAAAAGTGAGATCTATCTCTAAAAATAGTGATGTTGTGGTAAGTAAGAGGATCTCTTGAGCCCAGGAATTTGAGGTTGCTGTGAGCTAGGCTGCCACAGCACTCTAGCCTGGGGAACAGAATGAGGCTCAATTTAAATAACAAATAAAAATATATAAAATAAATAAAATTAAACAAAATAAAGTAGAAAGACTATTTGATTATATTAAGAATACAGCCAAATTTCATGCTTATTTCCACCACAGGTAGGATAACCATGTAGTGCTCCAGATATAGGAATATAGACATGCCTTCAAATTGATCAGCCTGAAGTATCACCCACATAAATGAAAGATCCAATCAAATTTTTAAATTTTACTCATAATTTTTAACAGATACCAAAGATAACCAGAGATAAAATACAAGCAATAGACAAATTAAAATCAGAACACTGTGGGGTACCGATATAGTACAGACAGAAAAAGACAGATTCAATGATCTATAATTTATAATGCAGTATGTCATAAAATTAGATTATGTACTCATAAAAAAGGATATAATTAAGAAAATAAGAAATTTCATGAAAATTAAAAACATAACCAACTTCAAAAGAAATGAAAATAATTTTAGAAATAAGGTTGAGGACTCTCTCAGGAAGTATAACAAACAATGAAAGAACAATACAAAAAGGAAAGAAAGAGGGAATGAATCTATAATGTGCTATATCTGACCAAATGAAACTTTGAAAAATGGAAAAAAATAAGAAAATTATTAAAAATGTTCAAAAAATACACAATGTGGTATCTGTTTCAATAACTCAGGAGTTTGCAAACTGCATAAACAAGCAAAACCTGTATAAATTGAAAATTTATTAATTTTCTTGGCCCCAGGGCAAACAACCACCCAGAAATGACAGCCACATCCAGGAAGATGCAGCACATATCTTCTTTCCTGAAAAAGAAGTTGCTGGAGTCACCACTTGGTAGAAATACTAAAATGACAAGTATTTGGTTCTTGTTTTTGTTGTTTGTTTTTGAGACAGAGTCCTACCCTGTTCCCCAGGTGAGAGTGCTGTGGCATCAGCAACTTCAAAGTCCAAGCAACCTCCTGACTCATCCTCTGAGGAGCTAGGGCTACAGCTTCTCAGGTACCAGGGTGTCATTCTTCTCAGTCTGGTATTGAACTCCTGAGCTCAAGCAATCCACCTTGGGTTTGTAGAATGCTAGGATTATAGGAGTGAGCCACCTTACTTCGCAAAAATGGCAAGTTTTGACAAATTGCTAGAGGCTAAGAATGAATTAATCTGAGAGTTAAAAAATTCTTAAGAGTGTAGTATTAAGGAGGACTCTTATACTACTATATTATTTATTTACTTCCAGAAAGATACTCAAGTGGTTCTAACACTATAAGTCCAAAATGATCTCATTATGACTCTGGTAAGGGAAACTTTATTATTACTAAGTTAAACATTGCCAGAGCATTTGATCCACTAATCCTGCCTCTAGGTTTTACCAACTGTTTTAAAATGTATGTCCACACAAAACGTTTGCATCTGAATGTTTACAGCAATTTCATTAATTATCACCAAAACTTCAAACAATCAAAGGATTCTTGAACAAGTGAATGGATTTACAAACTCTGATACGTATAACGAAATGCCATTCAGTATTAAAAAAAAATAAATTACCAGCTTTGCAAACACATAGATGAATTATAAATGCATAATGTCAAGTGAAAGAAGCTAAACAGAAAGAACTAACTACCTTGTTATTTCATTTATATGACATTCTGGAAAAGGCAAAATGATATGTCTGACAATTAAGTTCACAAACTCATCCTAGAAGGGGTGCTACATACCTCATTGCTGAATATTATTTAGATCACCTTTGAAGTTCTCCTGTGGGAAGCTATGCACTGATGCCAGTGTCTAGTTCACTCTTCAAGGCAATTTTGGAACTCTTTTTCTGGAATGACCAAAGGAGACGTCATTGTACAAGGTATAACAATCAAGTTCACAAACCTGCCACCATGCACTTAACTAGGCAGCACTGTACAGGCAACTCAGTAAGATTCTATGACCTTGGTGTATCAGTGACACACAGCAGTGTTTATGTTGTCATATGGTGGTGTCTTGCTAAGTGGTGTTCATTATTCTTGTGTGTTTTTGTTTGCTGTATGATGATAGCTCTGATGATCATTCCAGAAAGAGAGTTCCAAAATTGCTGTAAAGGGTTGCTTACTCGTTCATCTATGTGAACACAATGACACATAGATGGCAACAATCTCAACAAAGTCTGAGATCTTGGTTTCTAATCCCATTCTCCAATGAAAAGAAGCAGGGCTTTTTGAAGAAGTGGTTGGTTCTAGGTCTGGGGCAGGATATATATGTGATGAGCCTAAAGTATCTTGTAGTGCCAGAAAGCACAGAAGTATTCAGAAATCTTCACAATCATGGTAAGGGTGGCTTATGTGAAAGGGACACAGGACCCCAGCTAAAAGAGCCTCCAATTGCTAAAGCTGATACAATTTGAACAATGCATTAAATAAAGTACTGTTGGTTTAAAATCTCAAACATGAAATTAATATCTATACTGATATTAAAAGTAAATGAATAAACAAAGAAATTAGACAACTTGTTAATGGAGAAGTATACCAAATAATTGGTAGATACTCTTTCCTCACAGAAGTGGACCATTATGCTTTAAACTTTTAAGTGTGGTCTACCCATATTCTTTTTTCAAAGAGTACAGTATAGACAACAGGATAAAAGAGTAATTTTTAAAGTGGAGAAACTTGACAAACACTACTTCAGACAGATGACTGAGGTGCTAAGTCATGGTGATAGTATGTACCCTTGATAATATATGATAAAAATGACACTTTACCTCGGTGTTCTTCCTCCAACACACAATAATCCCAATGTGGTCATGAGAAAAATGCTAGATAAATCCTAACTGAAGGACAATTCACAAAGTACTGGAGCACTGGTCCTCTAAACTGTTAAGAACATCAAAAACAAGAAAAATTGGCTTGGGCACCAGCCACATACACCAGATCTGGAGGGTTTGAATCCAGCCCAGGCCTGCCAAACAACAATGGCAACTACAAGCTGGTGGTGGGGGGGGCATTGTTTAGGGCACCTGTGATCCCAGCTGCTAGGGAGGCTGAGGCAAGAGAATCGCTTAAGCCCAAGTGTTTGAAGTTGCTTAAGCGTTTGAGGTTGCTCAAGTGTTTGAAGTGAGCTGTGATGCTATGACATTCTATCCAGGGCCATTTAGTGAGACTCTGTCTCAAAAGAAAAAAAATATCTGAGAAAATTTCATAGGCAACAGGAGCATAGGGAGACATGACAACTAAATATTATCTTAGATACTAGATTAAATCCTGAAACAGAGAATGGACATTAGGTTAAAGTCAGAAAATCCTAATAGAGTACGGCCTTGAACTATAATGTGTCCATATTGGCTTATTAATTGTGACAAATGCGCCATGTTAATGTAAGATGTTACTTATAGGGTAAACTGGGTGTGTGGTATATGAGGACTTTACAATTTTTGTAACTTTTCAGTAAATGAAAAATTATAAAAATAAAAAATAGTAAACAAATAAAAGAATAAGAAATACCAAAAAAGTCACCTATGACAAACACAAGCCTTAGATTGAATATATCATTTATTTCTCAAAACAATAAAAGAACAAAAATATTTCTACTAAAGAACATTACTGTGAAATTTCAGAATATAAGATATAAATAGAGGATAATAAAAGTTCCCAGAAAGTGAAAACACAACAGCTACACATAAACTCTCTCTCATACACACACACAATATCACAAAAACAAGAGATTAGAATGATTTTCAATATCAGAATAGCATTAACAATAGTATTTTTGACAGTAATACTGGGCTATAGAAGACTATGGTAAAACATCTTCAAACAGTTCAGGGAAAATGATGTCCAACTACTGTTTTATAACCATATAAACCATCAGTTATGTCTGAGGTTAGAGTACTAGAATAATAAATAGATATAGATCATACAGATGAAGACATAATAATCTACCTAACATATATAGTGCCTTAGGAAGCAATTAGATTATATGTTGTAACAACAAAAGAATAAAAATAAGTATACAACATGAAATTCTAAAACCAAAGGATCTTACATGAACACAAGAGCCATCCAGTTTAATTGCATTTCTGAGTAATTTTTATTGAAGTATTAAAAAGAGTTAATAGTGTTGCTAACTAGTTTCAAAATAAAAATAATTTGGATAGTGCTCTTACAAGTTTTAAATAATTTAATAGAAGAGTCAGATTGTTAAAGAAAATGTTGATTGCATGTTGGGCACTATAGGTAATGTTAGTTCCTTCAAATAATGAGGATGAGTTAATTCATTAAATCATGGTCGATTATTTTTAGAAGGGTAAGTAATTCTTATTTACATATGTATTTTCTTATTAGAGTTAATTAGGACCATTAAAATTGTAAGAATGATGTAAAAAAAATACAATCTCTGTCATATGTAAATTTATATTAATTGCTAAACTAAAATTAAAACTTTGTCACTTTAAAACATTTTAGAAAGATAATTTGGGACTCATATTTTGCATTTTCTTCTCTGCAACAGCTGTGCCTTCTCCCAAAAATATTTTATGGGAATGATTTTAGCATGGTAACAACCAATATCTTGCTGGGTCATATTACTTTCATACACTAATTACAACACAAGCCACAAGATCTGCTTTGTCTCAAACTTTACACATGGCAAATAAAACAGATTCAGAGTAACCATTTGAAATTTTCATCCTAAGAAAAAGTGGTGGCATGGAAACCAGTTGAATTAAAGCCCACTGAGAATACTAGGAGAGGAGTCTTTTAATATAGTTATTCATTTCCAATGCACTGTTGCTGAGGAATTAAGGGAAAGTAATGAAAAATTTTTTTAAATAGGCAAAGAGGAACCTCAGTCTTAGCTCTTACAGAAGTTTAAATGAAGAATACAAATGTCAATGCTATCATATAGGTTATCTCAAAAGCAAGCACACACAGGGAAAATGGGAAATTGTAGCTAACTGTACCTTTGCTTACAAAATATTCATTAAAAATTTTGTAATATTTTTAAATTTTATATTATTACATACAAGGGTATTAATGTTTTGGTTATAGAAATTGGTTTTGGACCATTTAAGTCAAAGTCACAGTGTGCCCATCCCCCAGACAGTGTGCTTTGTACCTGTGAGGCATGACTTTACTAATACCCCCACATTTGAATTCAATAAGTGTTATTTTCATATGGGCAAATAAGTGTTAATTTATTAGTTCCAATGTAATAATAAGCACATATGATATTTCCTTTTCTATTCTTATAATGCTTCACTTAAAAGAATAGTCTCCAGCTCCATCTAGGTTGATCTAAGAGTTATTAATTCACCACCATTTTTTATGCATGAGTAGTACTCCATGATATTCATATATCACATTTCTTCATCCCCTCACGTATTGATGGGCACTTGATTTATTTCCACATCTTTCCATTTGTGAATTGTGCTGCTATAAACTTTGTGTTCATTTGCCTTTTCTATAAAGTGCCCTTTTTCCCTTCAGGTAAATACTTAATAGTTGAAGTGCTGGATCAAGTGGTAGGTCTACTTTTAGTTCTTTGAGGAATAGACATACTACTTTTCATAGAGGTTGTACTCATTTGCAGTTCCACTAAAAGAGTATGAATGTTTTTGCCTCTCTGCATCCATAACAGCATTTGTTATTTTGGGACTTTTTAATAAGATCTATTCTCAGTTGAGTCAAGGGACACCTCATTGTGGTTTTGAGTCACATTTCCCTGATGATTATAGATGTTTGAACATTTTTCCATGTGCTTGTTGGACATTAGTCTATCTTGCTTTGAAAAGTTTCTGTTGATCACTTATGCCTACTTTTTAATTGAGTTTTTTTTCCTTGCTGATTTGCTTGAGTTCTTTGTAGATTCTGGGTATCACCCCTTTATCAGATGTAAAGCATGCAAATATTTTCTACTATTTTGTAGGTTGTCTGTTAGCTCTAATTGTTTTTTGGGTGTGCAGAATCTTTTTAATTTGATCAAGTCTCATTTATTTATTTTTTCTATTGTAGAAGAACCATAATTTCTGGGGACTTCAATGCCCTTCTGACATATGGGGACGTATCCTCCAAACAGAAAATAAATAAAGAAACACTGGATTTAAACAGAAGTCTAGACAAATGAGCCTAACAGACATTCATAGAAAATTCTAACCCTAAACCACTGAACATCCATTCTTTCATCAGCTCCTGTAACATTTCCTAAAATTGATCACATTCTAGGCTACAAATCATGCCTCAACTAATTCAAAAATATAAAAATTATACCATGCATCTTCTCAGACTATAGTGTAACAAAATTAGAAATCAACTCTAATAAAAATACTCAAGAAACTCAATAGAAACTACACAAAGTCATGTAACTGTAACAACCTACTGCTGAATGATAGTTAGGTCATGGAGGGAATTAAGATGGAAATAAAAAGATTCTTAGAACTAAATGATAAAGGGTGCACAAGTTACCAAATTCTATGGGATACAGTTAAAGTAGTCCTGAGAGAAAAATCCATAGCCATAATTGCTTACATACAAAGAACAGAAAAATCATAAATCAACAATCTAATGAACCATCTCAAGGAACTGGAAATGGAAGAGTAATTGCAAATGCTACAGAAGAAAAAAATTACCAAGATTAGGGAAGAACTAAATAAATATATAACAAAAGAACTATACAGAATGTTAAAAAGATCAAAAGTTGTTTTTTTTTTTTTAAATAAACAAAATTGACAGACCACTTGCTAGCTTAAGTAGAAGCAGAAGAGCAAAGATTCTAATTAGTTCAACCAAGAATGAAAAAGGAGAAATCACAACCAATACCATGGAAATACAAAATATAATCTCTGAATACAATAAAGATCTCTATGCATATAAACTAGAAAATGTGGAGGAAATAGAAAAATTCTTAGAAACACACAAACTTCCCAAGCTCAAACAGGAAGAAATAGATTTCCTGAACAGATAAATATTAACTTTCAAAATTGAAGCAGCAATTAAAAAAAAAAAATCAACAACAGTAGCACATCAAAATCTTCCAACAACAAAAAGTCACAGACCAGATGGGTTCACTCCTGAATTTTACAAAACTTACAAATAGGAAATCCTACAGAATTATTCTATAACATCAATAATGAAGCCAGTATCATCTTGATATCAAAGTAAGGAAATGACTCAACAAAACCAAAAACTATACAATAACATTTCTGAGGAATTTAGATGTGGAAATTTATAATAAAATTCTAGGAAATAAAACTCAGCTGCACATGAATAAATAATAATTCACCACAGCCTGAGATTCAAGGATGGTTCAAAGTACACAATCTATAAATATAATTCACCACATATATGAAAATAAAAACAAAGACCATATGATCTTTTCAATAGATGCAGAGGAAGCATTTAACAAAATTTGGCACTCTTTATAAGAACATTTACCAAAATAGGCATAGATTACACTTACCTCAAAATTATCAAAGCAATTATAACTAACAAACAGCCAACATCATACTGAATGGGAAAAAAATTGTCAGCATTCCCTCTTAGAACTGGAATCAGCCAAGGTTGCCCACTATCACCACTTCTATTCAACATAGTGCTGGAAGTCTTAGCCAGAGCAATAGGACAAGAGAAGGAAATCAAGAATTTGCATATGGGGAAAGAAGAGGTCAAACTATCAGTCATTGCTGATGATATGATCTTACATCTAGAAAACCCCAAAGATTCCACCAAGAGACTCCTTGAATTGATAAATAAATTGGTTACAAAATCAATGTACACAAATCAGTAGGATTTATATAGGCCAACAACAGTATAGGACTAAACTTAACTAAGAGATGAAAAAACTCTAAAGGAAGAATTACAAAACATAAAGAAGGAAATAGCAGAGGATGTAAGAAGATGGAAAAAATTGCATCATGCTCAAGCATCAGCAGAATCAACATTGTTAAAATCTATACTATCCAAAGTGACTTAGGGATTCAATGCTATCCCATTAATATGAGAAAGCCATTTCTTCACTAATCTAGAAAAAATAATTTTGTGTCCCATGTGAAACAAGTAAAGAGCCTGAATAGATAAAGAAGCCTTAAACAAAAAGAACAAATTAGAAGGCATAAATGTATCAGAGTTAAAGCTATACTACATAGGTTTAGTATCCAAAACAGAAGTGTACTGGCACAAGAACAGAAAAAGACAAAGATCAATGGATCAAAATGATTTTACAAAATAATTGCAAGATATTTTTCACATGTTGGCTATGTTTTTGTAAAATTTTGTAAATAAAGCTATATTTAGCTATAGTTTCCCAATTTCCCAATGCATGGCAGCTATGGGACATACTTATTAGATATTAATTTTTTGAGGTGTCACTAGAAAAATATGTTTACTACTTCTGAATCATTGCCTTTATTATGTGATTATTCCTTTTATATTTCTAGCTCTGCCTTAAAATTATTATTTTTTTCCTGAGACGAAATTTTCCCTGGGATGGCGTATACAAGAAAATATTTGTTATTTTTATTATTGGGACATTTTCTTATATAACCATTAAAAAACACAGTAATTATATTTTTATGATTTTGCTAAAATTGGATGCAAGATGAATATATATTATTTTACTAAAATATTCAATGTATTATATATCATAATTATTTTTTTGTCAAGGCCCAGTTGTGAAGTAACATCTTAAGATTTTGATATAAATATAGAAATTATCAGTAGAAAGGGTAAGAAAATGTAGTTAAAACTGCATATTTAGCATGTAAAGCATTGTCCAATATATATGAGGTAAAAATTTAATTCTCTGGTGTCATTTCCACACATGAATATTAATACATAATCAGTGCATTAATTTACACATTAATTTTTTAAATGTCTTCTTGTTAAATTTCTGTGTAAGATAGTTAATGATAATCTCCAAATGTGAGTTAATGAAGAACATATATGATTTCCTATGCCATCTTGAAAATAGCCCATCAGTCTAATGAACTCATATTTTGGCCGTCTTCAAGAAAATATGTAGGGTGAAAATGAAATGAGTAGGAAAATCTACTCACATATATGAAAAGAAAATTTTCTTGGCAAAGTCCATGAGACAGACAATACAGGAGGAATTAATGGAAGTCAGGTTTGAGGCTAATGCTAAACCTAACTAGGATTTAGAAAACATTGTAGGTTATTATGTTTTGTAAACTTTTTGATAGATCTTTTGTTCTTTGTTTTATTTCCATAGTAAAGTCTTTTTGAAAATGTTTGAAAATTTATTTCTGCTTTCACCAAGGTGAGGAGAAAAGGAGAGAGAGATTTATATTTATGCCTAAAAGTAAAGGAAAGAATCAGCCTTAGAGATCAGAGGTCAGAATGATGAAGAACCTAACTGGAGGATGTTAAGTGACATCAAAAATACACAGGAGTGGGAACCTCTGCTTTTCCATGAGCTGTTTCTGCCAGTTCATTTGAAGATATTTGAGGGGTATAAGAGTGGAAATACTCATGATTTCTTCCTTCTTTTCAAGGTTTTAGTGACTTTGATCTGGAGTCAAATCCTGGCTATGTCAAGGCATGACGTCTAAATTCTTACATTTATAATTTCATTCTCACCTTGGAACAACTTGAAAGATGACATGTATAGTATCCCCATTTTACATATTAAAAACCTTCAGATTTAGATACATAAGCAAGTTGCACAAGATAATGAGGCATACTGGGGTTTGGTTGTATTCAAGGGAATATGCTGGTCTAGTTCCAGTCATCACGTTTTATTGAAAAAATGCCCTATGGTACATATTTCTATACTCCCACTCTTGTTTTAATCAAGCACTTCATATAAGTCTATATAAAATGCCTAGAAACGTAGCATTTAACATCCACAATTTAGAATAACTCTGTACGTAATCTTATGATTAACTGTGAAAATAACTTTAGCTTAAGGAGTAAATTTTAAATGAATGTCAAAATAAATAATCTTTTAAAGAACATGTCAAAGCTTCCAGGAGATTGGGTTTTCAGCAGAACTTACTATGTTGTGTAAATTAACTTCAAAAGAAATTTGCCTTTTCAAAATTCTTGTCAATCGCCCAGTGAGATAATTTTCAGAATAGTAATTATCCTATTATTTGTCTCAAATAGTTGCCAGTAATTATCAACAATTTTAGAAACCTTTAAACATTGTATTTCTATAAGTAAATTAACTTTCTGCACTATTCTATAAGACACTCTGGAGCAGAGACCACTCAGAACTGTGGAAACTGCAACCTACTGAAGAAATACAGAGTTAGAGAGAATGGTAAAGAAAGAGACATGAGACATAGAGTAGAATTAAAGGTGGGAGCTCAGGGGTCCATTGCCCATTTGTGGGCTTCTGGCAATGACACCAAGTATTTACTCTACTCTGCTTTTGCTGAAGTCTACTTGTCCAGAGGGTAAGATAAGGGAGGGAACAAAGATGCCAGCAATTTCTGAGTGAGCATACCATCTCTGATTGGTATTATTTTTAACCTTAAGGGTAGCCTTGAGCAATCTGATATCTGAGCCTTGTATTGGGAGAGTCTTCTGCTTGAGATAACACACACAGATTTCTATGGAGTTGTTCAAATCCTCTAGTTCCCTGTGGAGTAAAACACCACCAGTGTTAATCTCCTCTGAGGAATCTGTGGGAGGGATGAATTTTCTTCCCATCACCACCAAAGAAGATCTTCCTCTGTAATAAAGGATACAAGCTCTTCTGCCCATATCACAGGGCTAGAGCTACTCCCTTGATCTCTGCCCTAGGCAAATGCAAATCTCTACAATGGGTATCTGCTTTGCCTGTTTATCTTTCTAGGTCTTTGTCCTAGTCTCTTCTATGATCATTTTTTCCTCAGAGTGCTCACAGACCCAGCAGGGGTGTCTGTAAGCTGCATCCTCAACAGACTAGAATTTCAGAAAAGGTAGGAAACTTGCTAGCAATGGCTAGCTCAAATATAAACTAGCCAACTGTCCTTTGTTCCGACTCACTCAGCTTACTTTTTACTTTTCCTCTTTTTCTGGGGGTGCTTTTCCTGGTCAAGAATGGGGTCTTTGGTCTCCATTCTCCCAGCATTTTGGAACTCTTTTCTAGAATGACCTTCAAAATTGTCATCATATGAAGTCCAACCATTAAGTTTATAAACTTCCCACCAGTGTGTCTACATGGCAGATCTATACTTGGTCAGGTTTCATAACCTTGGTCTTACATGTCTTACAGCCATGTTTGTGTTGACATGGTCATGATGCAAGTCCCCTTCACCTACAGTTGGACACAGACTAAATCTTCTAGGCCTCAACAGACTTCTGAAGGAGTATGCTCAATGTTCCATCGAAACTGCCACTCCCCTAGATGAGTATGCCCTAAACAAGGCCACATTCCTACACGTGGCTATCTTAACATTAACTTCTGCTCACAGGCCCCTGGCACTAACGCTGTGACATATTTTAGACATAAATTCCATCTCCCCAAACTCCCTGCCTGCAGAATAGGAAAAGCTACATATAAACTTCTAGATGGAGTACCAAAATCGGCAAGTCACTCAGGAACTCCTCCACTGTGTTCCTTATATCTGTTATAAAATCTATCCTGTCAATTTACTCATGGTGACATCCTGTGAATTCATTCTTCCATTTCCTGAGACCAAGGACCCAGCCGAGAAATTCCAATAACAGCAGTGTCTTGCTGAGTGGTGTTCACTATTTATTGTTGTTGTGTGTCTTTTGTGTGATGTATGATGATAGCCGTGATGATCATTCCAAAAAGAGTTCTAAAACTGCTTTAAATGGTGGACTAGACATTGGCATGGGTGCACAGGTCCCCAAAGAAGGTACTTGAAAGGCAACCACAGTGATACTCAGCAATAAGGTAGGTAGCACTCTTTCTTTGATTAGTCTGCAGACTTAATTGTCAGACTTAGTATACCATATGATGCTAACAAATCAGAAATCTCAGAAACCAAAATATAGCCATTGGCGAAATAGTAGTTGTTTTTAATAAAGGTGGAATTCAATTCAGTATAGAAAAAGTAGTTATGAGATTGGATTAAAGATGGCGGCCGAGTAACAGCTTCCCTATAACTGGGCACGGCGAGTCAGGGGAGACGGACTCCAGGCATTTCTGGCCAGTGGGATCTTCCTATGATCATTCCTTTGAGGATATAGGGAGCCAGCAAGGGACTTCTGGACCCCAGGAGGAGCACAAAAACAGTGGAAAACTGGAAAGTGGCTGCGTGTGTTCAATCCACCTAATCATGCCGGCAACTGTGAGTACAAGCAGCAGTAAGACTGCAAACCGGAAAGGCCTTACCTGTGAACTGTTTTGGTGTTCTTGGCCTTGGCACTCAGTTGAGCTGCCTTGGGGAGAGCTTGAGCAGGAGTGTGGAGAACTTTGGGAATTGTCTGGGGCCCCAGAATGAGCCACTGAGCTGGGCGAAGTAAGCCATTGTGAAAGAACTGCTCCAGCAAGCTCTGCCCTCAGGGTCCCAGAGCAAGGATCGGGCGGGACAAAGTAACCTAGTGACTGAGCAGCCTAAAGGCGTGGACTGAACTGCCTTACAGCCTTAATCCTTAGGGGCAGAGTAAGGCGGTTTTGGCACACTGGAACCTTGGATTGCTGCCCTGGGTATAGTGCCGTGACGTCACAGCTTATAGCAACCTCAAACTCCTGGGCTTGGTGCCGCCCAGGCCTCCATAAGAGCTGTGCAGTGAC
>CAUYPK010032502.1:0-21581 GCA_963574355.1 Loris lydekkerianus | reverse complement strand
TGGAGAATACTTAGAAACCTAAAAATAGACCTGCCATTTGATCCTATAATTCCTTTACGAGGTTTATACCCAGAAGACCAAAAGCCACAATATAACAAAGACATCTATACCAGAATGTTTATTGAAGCCCAATTCATAATTGCTAAGTCATGGAAGAAGCCCAAGTTGCCCATTGACCCATGAATGGACTAGCAAATTGCAGTACACGTATACCATGGAATACTATGCAGCCTTAAAGAAAGATGGAGACTTTACCTCTTTCATGTTTACGTGGATGGAGCTGGAACATACTCTTCTTAGCAAATTATCTCAGGAATGGAAGAAAAAGTATCCAATGTACTCAGCCCTACTATGAAGCTAAATTATAGCTTTCACATGAAGGCTATAACCCAACTATAACACAAGACTATGGGGAAAGGGCCAAGGAAGGGGAAGGGAGGGGGGAGGTTTTTGTGGAGGGAGGGTAATGGGTGGGGCCACATCTATGGTGCATGTTAGAATGGGTACAGGTGATTGCACTAATGTACACAGCTATAATTTAACAATTAAAAAAAAAAAAAAAAAAAGAGAATCACTTAAGTCCAAGACTTTGAGGTTGCTGTGAGTTGTCATGCCATGGCACTCTACCGAGGGCAACATAGTGAGACTCTGTTTCCCAAAATAAGTAAATAAATAAATAAAAATAAATAAATTCTAGTATATGTCTAATACTTTTTTAGTTAGTCTGATTAACCTAATCTTATTAACTAAGATTAATTAGTCTTACAGTGCTACGTGTAAGCAAAAGTTACAGTTATTAGTCTTACAGTGCTATCTGACACTAAAGTTAGTCTTTAGTTAGTCTTAACTTTTTTTAGTTAATAAATTCTAGTATATGTCTAACTAATAAACAAAATGATGAAAACTCTAGAAGAAAGTGTGGGAAAAACTACCATATTTGCCTTGGGAAATAATATAGGAAGAAGACACCATTGGCAATTGCAGCAACTACAAAAATAAATAAATGGGACCTGATCAAGTTGAAGAACTTCTGTATGGCTGAGGACATAATCAACAAAGCAAACAGGCAACCTTCAGAATGGGAGAAGATATTTGCATGTTATGAATCTGGCAAAGGGCTAAAAACCAGAATCTACAAACGACCCAAATAAAGAAGAAAAGAGCAACCAATCCCAGTAATCACTGGGCAAGAGACATGAACAAATTATTTCCCCAAGAGGATAAATGGCCAAAAATACATGAAAAGAATGCTCATTATCCCTTGTCATCAGAGAAACGCAAATCAAAAGCACTTTTAGATATCACCTACCCTCAATGGGATGGTCCACATCGCAAAGTCTCAAAGCTGCAGATGCTGGTGGGGGTGCAGAGAGAAGGGTACACTTATATACTGTTGGTGGGTTACAAACTAGTACAGCCCTTTTGGAATGACATATGGAGAATTTTCAAAGAGCTAAAAGTAGACCTTTTATTTGATCCTGAAATCCCATTACTAGGTATCTACCCAGAAGAAAAAAAAATCATTTTACCACAAAGACATTTGTATTTGAATGTTTATAGAAGCTCAATTTACAATTGCAAAGATGTGGAAATGACCCAAGTGCCCATCAACCCATGAATGGATTAATAAATTCTAGTGTATGTCTACCATGGGATACCATTCAGCCATAAAGAAAGATGAAGATTTTACATCTTCATGGGTCACACCTGTAGCCTGACTGAGAATCAGGCTCCCTATCCTACCTCAACTTTTCCGTGGGGTGGCCCATGTTACTCCACCGTCCACCCACCTTCTGCTTACATGAGATAAGCAAACATTTGTGGTTGAGACACATGCTTTCTGGTTGAGTGAGCTGGGTTCCCACCAAGGACATTAAGGAGCCAAGTTTGTCTTCCCACAGCCATGAAGTCACATAATCGACCCTTCTTGTGCTGTGTGTCTCTTCAGAGAAGCCAGGGGCTCTTGACAATGGTCCAGGGCAAGTACCTGTTCTGTCTGACATTGTTCTGGACGCTGCTCTGACAAAGCTTACAAGAGCCAACCGCTAACACTGTTGGGATAAGTGTGTCTCTGTTTTATGTGACATTCCAAACTCAGCAAGTACCCACACTGAACAGCTGTACATGTCAAGTGGTAGGGATGTAGCAAACTTGGAGGATCAAAGCGTGGACAAGTAATTGTGGGCAGAGCAGGTGCACAGACCTTGACAGAGAGTCTTTGGGCAGATGCGGTTACAGGGTAGGAGAACGTCTGCTCGAATGTGCGTAACGGCATTGCCAGATGCCAAGTCAGGTTCAAAGAGCTTGACACTCAAACTAACAGAAGATACTGGGATGTCCACCTAGATGTAGCAGGGATTGAGGACACTGATCCAGTGCCCATTTAAATAGCCCCGAGTCCTCCATCTTTCCATCTGGTCCATTATGTACAGTCTGTTACGGCAAAAAAAGGAATTTGCTCTGAGAAGAATAGGTATCAGCAGCTCTTTTGTGAACATACTCAGAATTCCATTTTAATATCAAAAAATTAAAACCAATTCTTTATTTAAACCATATATAGAGTTATAATATAGCAGACCTTAAACTAAGGCCTTAATATATGGTCTGAGATTGGGTCTGCTTTTGAATTTTAGGAGGTAATAAAAGTCTGCCCCTTCTCGTTTCAGTGGTGAAGCACTTTTGTGCTGTTAGTACACATGGCTAAGAGAAAAGGGCACCCCCTGATGAGGACAAGCATGTCTACGGTTTATGCTGAGTGCAGCTAAGGTGAAGTAAAACTATTTTCACTGTCCTGGTCAGCCAGGTGCATTCAGGGGAATGAAGAAGCAAAATGAAATGGATGGAAAGACCTCATGAGGAACGGTGCAGGACTTTCCCCAAGCCCCAGTGTCCAACTCAGCCCCTGTCCTGGTTCCCCAGCATTTCCAAAGGGATGTGGGGGATGCTTCCTCACCACCTTCCACTCCCACCCCACAATATTCAGAGCCCCATTTGGCCACACTTTCTTTGCTAGGATGCCAAGTGCATAGAGAGGCACCTCTGGGACCCCATGCCACTGGGGTGTGGGCTGGACCCAAATGCTCACCCTGCACTGAAGGAGAAGAAGCTAAGATTTAGAGACCAAGATAATACCATAAGCAACTTAGTCCAAGCATCTCACAGAGGAAGAAACAAGGATGGACAGATGCAGGGGTTCAAATGAGCCATGATGGCCATCCATGGGCAGACCCCAGGGTTCTTGGCTCAGACCCTCCCACTCATCAACAACCCAGGCTGTCATGGCCAACCCAATTATCTGCTGAGGAGACTTTCAATTGACTCTTCCACCCTCTGCAATATAAACATCTCCTCTCTACACAAGTGCAGAGTGAGAACCGTGTGTTTGCTGCTGGAGTAATGGTGTGGTCAGCAAGGGGACAGGCACGTGGGCCAGGCTGTACTCCTTGCCTTCTGGCTCCTTCTCAGCCCATAGTCTACAGTTCCCAGAACATTCAGGCTGGTGTTCTGAGTAGGAGACGGTGAGTGCTCATGCCTCGGGTGGAAGGCTGGGGGCTTTCTGTGTTCCTCTTGCCATGAAAATATGTTGGATGATCAAGAAACATGTGTGCAATGAGGAATAGGGGTCAGGAGAATGTCATTCAGCAAAGGACCAGAGCCTCCAACAATGCTGGCTCCTGCTGATTTCCAGTGACAGGGTTCATCAATGCAAACACTTAAAGGCGCACATGTACACAATCTCAACTGTTCCTTTGATCCCAAGACAGATTTAGTGTGGACATTAGAGATATTATGATTCCTATAGATCCACTGTCCTTGCAGGCTCTGTGCATGGAGAACATCCCTGTTATTACAGATCCTCTGGGCTCTGTGCATGGCAAACCCATCCACTATTCCTACTGATCCACTGTCATTGTGGGCTCCATACATCAAGAACATCCACCATTCTGACAGATCCACTGTCCTCATAGGCTCTATGCATGGAAAACATCCACCATTCCTATAGATCCACTGTCCTCATGGGTTCTGTGCATGAAGAATATTCACTGCCCTACATATCTACTGTCCTTGTGGGCTCCATGTGTGAAGAATATCCCTGTTCTTACAGATCCACTCTCCTTGCAGACTCCATACATAGGGAACATCCACCATTCTTACAGATCCACTGTCCTCATGGGCTCCGTGCATGGAGAATGTCTACATCCCTATAGATCTACTGTTTTCATGGGCTCTGTGCACAGAGAATGTCCTTGTTTCCATAGATCCACTCTCCATATGGGCTCTGTGTATGGAGAATGTCCCTGTTCCTACAGATCCACTGTCTTTGTGGGCTCCATGCATTGAGAATGTCCACATTCCTATAGATTCACAGTCCTCACAGGCTCCATGCATGGAGAATGTCCGTGTCTCTACAGATCCATTGTCCTCATGGGCTCCATACATGAAGAACATTCACAGTTACTGCACTGTGGTCTCTGTGCATGGAGAACATCCATCATTCCTACAGATTTGCTATTCTTGCAGACTCTATAAATGGAGAATGTCCACGTCCCTATAGATCCACTATTCTCACTGGCTCTGTGCATGGAAATGTTCCTATTTCTACACAGCCACTGTCCTCATGGGCTACATACATGGAGAATGTCCACGCTTCCTACAGATCCACTGTCCTCATGGGTTCCATGCATGGAAAATATCCACTGCCCTCCTGGGTTCCATGCATGGAGAACATTCACTGTTCCTACAGCTCCACTGTTCTCACGGGCTCTGTGTATGGAGAACATCTATGGTTACTACAAATCCACAGTCCACATGGGCTCTACACGTAGAGAACGTCCACCTTTCCTACAGACCCACTCTCCTTGCAAGCTCTGTGCATGAAGAATGTCCCTGATTCTACAGATCCACTGTCCACATGGGCTCCATGTGTAGAGAACATCCACCGTTCCTACAGATCCTCTGATGTTTTCCATGCAGGTGAACGTCAACTGTTCCTACACACTTTGTCCTTAATTGAGGATAAGGAAGGACATTCCCTGTCCCCTTTTCCTGACCTGCTGAGCAATTATACAGGTTTTGCACAACAAGATGGGGGCACCCCCCAAGTCTACCTTCCCAGAGATGTGTTAGCATCCACAGGGTGCCCTTCCTGTACTTGGCCGTTTCCCTCTATGTTTGCTGTGGAAGACGGATGGGGTGGCTGGCTCCCCCTACTTGTGTGCTGGTGCCTAGGAGAGCGTCTCTGTTTGGGGTGTATGGTACAGATGAGTGGATGGGGCAGGATGGTTGTCGGATGGGACACGAGCCTTCTGCAACTAGGCCATGTGGCTTCCTGGGGAGTCTCCGATATCTGCCGAGGTTCCTCTGCTCTGTAAGCAGATGCAGGTGACCAGGGCCAGAATGTGCAATTTCCTATGTGTATATATAGTGGCTACTATTCTCTATATGTATATTTCATGGGTGGTTATTGTTAGCTTTTATAATTTCCTCTGACTAGAGAAAGCTGAGTACAGACAAATGTGAGTTTAGGAGGCTGCGAGACCACAGTTCTGGTTGTTTTTTCTTGTTTGGCTTTGTCAAACAATCCAGTCTCTGGGTCTCAGTACCTCCACCAAGGCCCAGGGATGGCCCGGCGTAGGGGTAGAGGTTCCATCACAGACAGGAGTATCCCAGGCCCACTCTGAGCTCCTCTGTGGGCCATGAGGAGGGGGTCCTGCCTCCAGGGTGCACTGTGTCCTGCCAGTGAGCTAGGAAGAGGTGGGTAACTCAGACTCAGGTGATGCCTGCCTGGAGGCCCCCAAAGTCTAGGGCTGCAGCCCTCATACACTAACCAGGCTGTCTCTGGGGGTGACAACAGCTGGGCTTCCGGGGGAGCTGCCCTCTGCCCCCTCCTCTCCTTGGATCACATTCCATTTTCTCTGCATTTACTGCAGTGTCTCTGATTTCTTTTTCCTAGAGGTTCTACAGCTAAAATAAGTTAAAATGCCACACTCCTCGGCTTACAGCAGCTCCTCCTCCTGCTCTGGGGCAGCAGACCCCACGCTGTTTCGGGCAACGCTTAGAGGCACAGTGGTGTTGAAGTCTTAGTCTCTGGTGGAAGCAGCTGGAAAGAAGGTGTCTGAGGCTCCTCCAACATGGTTTTGTCAGATGCTCACGAAGATGCAGCTGCCATCTGGGGCGAGGTCGACTCTGGGGAACTGCCTGTCCTCCTGGATGGGGCAAGGGCTCATCATTGGTGATGGAAAGTTCCAGGCTATACTGTACATCTCACAGGCTTCTGAGGACACGGCTCCTCTGGGCAGGCCTGGCGGGACCCTGTTGCTCTGAGCCAGGGCTCCTCAGTAGGAGGCGCACAGTGAAGGGCCTCCTGAGAGCCATCGTGGGCTGGGGCTTCATGCGCAGCAGCTGTGACAAGGGATTGATTTCTCTCTCAGTTATAAATTACAGATGGAGACATCCTGACGTGCAGGGGAAGCCCGGGGATGGGGTGCACTGGGCAATATCCACCGGGAAGATTCGGGCTACTCTTCTGCCTGTGTGAGCTGAACAAGGTGAGGATGGGGTCAGGGAGGGAGACTGGCCAGGGGAGAAAATCCATGCGGTGAACACCCTGAGTGTGGCAGTGGGTTTATTTCTGAATGAGAGCACCGTGCATTTAAATTAAATGTCAGATGTAATTTAGCATCAAGGCATCAACAGTCTGAGCGTGTGCACAGAAAACCAGCAGCCCCAAGTGGTTAATTGCTGCAGGCCCTCCAGGTCTTCTGGAAAGATCTCTGCACAGGGTGAGTCTCCCCTCCGCCTTCCCAGGCGGGTCTTCGAGAGGTGAGAACAGAAGAGTTGCTAAAACATACAAGATCATTGTTGAGGAGGCGTCTTCTCCCCTCTCTCCCCAGATGACTGTTTAATTGAGGTCGCTCGGCACTGGGCTGGCGCTCGATGGAAAGCCGGGCCTCACTTGGGGAACTTAATGAAGGCTGACGGAGCCGTGCGCAGGACCCTGACTGCCCGCGTTCTTTGTTTCCGGCATTAACCAAGGCAGAAGGGACCATTTCCCATGGGATGAAAAACACATCTAACACACTCCTAAAAAGAGAGAGGAGTGAGACAGTGGGGGTGGAGGGGGTGAGGATGGAGAGCCCACACGCAGGCCGCTGTGCGCCTCCATGTGGCGGGCACAGCCGTGGACACAGGGTTTTGCAGCTGAGCAGGACTGGAAATCACACTAAAAAACCTGGCTTTGCGAGATTTCCAATCCAATTTCCTGACCAAGGCACTTTAGATGTGTTTAGATAAACTCTGGTATCCAGGCTATAGGCTACTGAGTGCTTATCTTCCAGGCCCTGCATCTGGAACCCCTGGGCTCACCCCCTGGCTTCAAGTTCTACCCTGCCTACTCCTTCAGTTGTTCCTAGGTGGTGTTGGTGGGTGATTTCTAGGGCAGAGGCGTCAAACAATTAGCACAAGAGAGGTCAGCTATCACCAGTGAGGGAGGGGGACACCCGAAATGCTGCCTCAAAAAATAGTGATTCATCCGAATATGACTTTATCTTCTGCACACTAGGGCCCTGGGTGGCGTCCATGCACACTTTGAGCCCCAGGTGGTGTTCATGCACACTCCGAAGCCTGGGTGGCGTCCATGCACACTCCGAGCCCTGGGTGGCATCGTGCACACTCTGAGGCCCGGGTGGCGTCCATGCACACTCTGAGCCCCTGTTGGTGTCCATGCACACTCCGAGGCCCGGATGGTGTCCATGCACACTCCAAGGCCTGGGTGGCGTCCATGCACACTCCCAGCTCCGGTTGGCATCCATGCACACTCCGAGCCCCGGTTGGCGTCCATGCATACTCCGAGGCCCGGGTGGTGTCCATGCACACTCCGAGGCCTGGGTGGCGTCCATACACACTCCGAGGCCCAGGTGGTGTCCATGCACACTCTGAAGCCTGGGTGGCGTTCATGCACACTCCCAGCCCCGGTTGGCATCCATGCACACCCCGAGCACCGCTTGGCGTCCATGCACACTCCCAGCCCCGGTTGGCGTCCATGCACACTCCGAGGCCTGGATGGCATCCATGTACACTCTGAGCCCCGGTTGGTGTCCATGCACACTCCGAGGCCTGGGTGGTGTCCATGCACACTCCGAGGCCTGGGTGGCATCCATGCACACTCCGAGCCCCAGGTGGCATCCATGCACACTCCAAGCCCCAGTTGGTGTCCATGTACACTCTGAGCCCTGGTTTCTAAGCACGCTCCTTTTTCTTCACTCTGCTTTCCAGCTGCTTTCTCAGCAAGACTCTATGTTCCGTCTTGTCAAATGCAACCCCCTCCCTGACTGCAGGCCCTCAGTCAGTATGAGTCCCACAGCCAGGCACACAGCCACACTGTTCCTGGCTCTGCCCTGGCTCAGGCCCCTTTCCTACCTTGAGTCTAGTGCCACAGATTTCCACTGGGATTTAGAATGAAAGGAAGGCCACCAAAGGCAGAGAGCTGCTGATACTGGAAATGTGGTGTTAGAGAAGGGGCAGTTCTTGAACAGGGGTGGTGGGCAGCTGGACACAGGGTGGCCGGTGGTGATAGGCCCCTAGCAAGGTGTCCACACATCATTTGGGGACTGTGATGATAGCTTTGGGCATCCCATCATCGTGAAGCTCCAAATGACTCATGGAGAGAGTCCCAGACTACCCCCAGAGACAGACCCAGTCTCAGCCGTAGGCAGTGGTATGGGTGGCTTGTGGATGGACTGCCTGGCAGTGCTGTGGCTGTGTGTGTGGGAGGCATAACCACCATGCAGTGAAAACAACTGAGAAAAGTGGAAATGGCAGACGAGACCAGACTTCTTCACAGTCAACAGTGGCAACGTGTGTGTCTGTTTTTAAGTGGAATTCTAGGGAAAAGTGATATTTCCAGAAAAGAATTTTTATAGATGAGTAAAACTTTGGAAAGGGTTAATAACTTAAGACTCTGGTTTAGAATCTCAGGTCTATAAGTAACTACCTGGGCAAAGCTGGGCAAACCCCTTCCTTGGCCTGGTTAGGTCTCAACATCTGCACCATGGAGCACCGTGGCCGTGACTGTCATGCTGCGTCTCTCAGTGCAGATGCACCAGGAGGAGTGTGTGTGTGGGGGGGGAGCCCAAGGGCGGTAGCTGTGTCTTTAAGTTTATAGGCATATGGCCAAACCATTTACGGGTGAGTATGTCAGGGAAAAGAGGCAAAAAGAAAAAAAAAAAGATCACCCAGGTGTCAGAAGAGAGGCCTCCCCTATCCACTGCACCCTGCCAGTGCTGTGCAGACCAGATGTTGGGCAGTGCTTGAGCTGAACACGAAGGGGCTTTCTGAGAAGTGGCAGTGGGCTCTGGTGCAGCCACATTTATAGGATGGGTGCAGTGGAGGAGGCCACTGTGGGTCAGAAGCCAGGGACATGGGGGACAGAAGAGGAGGCTGCTAGTGCCTGAAAGTCCAGGAGAACCTTTGCAGCAGGCAGGGGGTGATGGGGTGGGTGAAGGCTGAGGTTACCCTGTGCAGGGTGACGCTGCCATGTGTGCCCACAGCAAGCCCGGCCACCTCCTTGATGGGACATGCTCTCCCTGGACCGGGACTCAAGCTCCACACTGCAAGCCATCCCCGTGCTTGGAGCCAAGGCCACAGAACCCGGAGCTGGTGGGTCACCCAGGGGTTCCAGTGAGGCATCAGCAGGTGCAGGAAGGCCTGAGCCCTGGACAAGTCTCTGGGGGACTTAGGATAAAAGAAAGTCTCCAGCTGGGAAGGATGGGAGGTGTTTAACTCACAGTGTTCAGGTGGCCTGCGGGCCTGGGACTCCTCCTGTCTCAGAGCTCAAGCATCTTTTATGTTTTCAACTGCTGTTCTGTGTTGTTCACAAGATAAAAGTTTTTTAAGCCCTACCACCCCCAAAAGAAATCATTATATGATATAAATAGGCTGACAGAGCAGATCTTCTGAAGAGTTGGAGGATAATCGTCCAAGGGCCCCGATACACAGATTATTACAGAAACCCTAGAATAGCGCCAGCCTGACCTTCAGAATGGGCTGGTGCTCAAACACGAGGGCAGTACTAGTTTCTCAGCAGGGCCCTAAAGGGCGTCTTTGGTACATCTGAAACCAGCCCCGCTTAGTGGGGCATCCACCTGGTGTGAGGGGAAGGCGCTAAGGCTTTAGCTCCGGGACTCCAACAGGGGAGCCCAGGGCTTGTTGGAGGTGATGCCCTCGGAGATGAGAGAGACCAGCAAGTTTGAGATGTGATGTGCATGTTGTTCCCTGTGGGGGGTGGAGCGTTTGCACTAATGACCCTCTGGACACGTGTGACGCCAACTAGGGCTCAGTAACAGCGAGCTGTCCTCCCCGCCATCTGCCATCCATCCTCTGTGCTCCCTCACCTCCCCCAGCCTTCTCCCTCCTCTGATCCTCTCAGTCCTCCCCAGCCCCCTCAGCCCCTTGACCCAGTCCAGAATCACCCGCAAATCTACGCAGCCCTCACAGGCCCTACTGGGACCTCCAGGGATCCTGCTTGCCACACTTAGGATGGCGAACACTCTACACTTACACATCAGGAGGTCCTGCTCTCCACACCCAAGGGGACGCAGTCCGGGTCCCACTCCCCACACTCGAGGGGACATGGTTTGGATCCCACTCCCCATGTCTGATGGTACGTGGTCTGGGTCTCACTCCCCACACCCAAGAAGATGTGGTTCGGGTCTCACTCCCCACGCCAGAGGGGACTCGGTCTAGGTCCTGCTTCCCACACCCAAGGGGACGCGGTCTGGGTCCCGCTCCCCACGCCAGAGGGGATGCAGTCTAGGTCCCCCTCTCCAGGGCACAGGGGACATGGTTTGGATCCCATTCCCCATGTCTGATGGTACGTGGTCTGGGTCTCACTCCCCACACCCAAGAAGATGTGGTTGGGGTCCCACTCCCCATGCCAGAGGGGACACGGTCTGGGTCCTGCTTTCCACACCTGAGAAGACGCAGTCTGGGTCCTGCTTCCCACACCAGAGGGGATGCAGTTCTGGTCCCATTCTCCATGCCAGAGGGGACGCGGTCCTGGTCCCACTCCCCACGCCTGAGGGGATGCGGTCCGGGTCCCACTCTCCACACCAGAGGGAACATGGTCTGGGCCCTGCTTTCCGCACCTGAGGAGGTCAAGTCGAGCTTGGCTCTCTGGCCCAAGGGCCTTTGGGAGCAGAGGCTGACCAGGTTTGCACTTGAGAGGCATCATTTGTCTTAGGCACATGGGCCTCGGTGTTAATCCGTCCCTTCGCTCACTGGTTCACCCGCTCGCCCGTCCATCTGCATGTCCACAGATGCGTCCTCTGCACTGATCTCTTTGCAGAGCTTCTGTCCTGCGGGCCGTGGCATTCATTGTGTTTTCTGTGTGCTGTGGGCCATTCTCAGGAGTGTCCATGCAGGGGTCTTATTTTTACCCTGTTTTATGGGTGTGACTTTTTTGAGGCCCATGGCACTGGGCAGAGCCACTAGTTCTTAGAGTTGGGGACAGCAAGACCCCCAGGAGCTGGCGATTCACCTGTGCATTGCGGCTGCACCCCAAATGTGTGCCCCCACTGCCTCTCATAGAAGGACCCTCCTCTGGGGCCTCTGTACTTGCTCCCAACCATGGGATGGCTTTTCTGGACATCGGCCTCCACTTCTTGCCTGAGCCCTGCCAGGCATCTTGTCTGGTGGTGCAGGTGGAAGCAGCCTGTCCTTCCTCTGGAGCACTTCACATTCAAATTCTGGCATTTGCTGTGTAGACAGGAGGCTCTGGATCAGGTACTGAGCCTGGCTCTTCCCCACTACTGGACAACAGGTGTCACCAAGGCCACAGGGAGGTCTTCGCATAACAGCCGGGCCTCAGGGTGCAGCACTCACACCCACTTCCACTGTCCTCATGCCCACACACCTGTGAAGGGCCCTTGCAACTTTCTAGCAGTTGAAAAGAGCCATCCTTCGGCAGCTGTGAGCTTGCTCTGAAACTGCGCCATGCAGACGCAGGTTCTGGGCCTCAGACAAGTGGTAGGGATTCTGGCACGCTCTCATCCCTAGTGGAAATTCAGATGGAGGGTGATAACCAGTGGTCCCAGCCAGGCCCCTGGGGTGCAGAGCCTCCCCGCCACTCCCACCGCCTGCCCCTTGCTGCTGGTTGTGCTCCCGGGTGAAAGGCAGGCAGGCCTTAGGGGCTGGGCAGGCTCTGTGGATGGATGTGGAGGACTTGGAGAAGCAGCAGTGAGATGTGTCTCCCGAATCCTGCTTGGTGCTGACTCCCGTGACAGAGGGAGAATCACCACTGGAAATCACGGACGGTCCAGGGTAACCTTATCCTCCAAAAATTAAAACAAACAAACAAACAAAAAGCTGGAAAGACACACTCCACCTTGAATTGCAGCTACTTTAGTGTCTTTGTTTAACAAAACCAATAAAAAAAGGTTTCCTTAATAGAGCTGTGACCTATACTTGTGAATCGGTATGAATTTCCTACGTTGTTGGAATTGCAAATCTAGATGAGATGTGCAAAGAAAACGGCCCAGCGAGTTGCTCTGCAGTGAGCGGTCGCCGGCTCCCGAGCAGCCCCCTTGTGTTCATTTGTGCAGTCAGCACGTCCTTTGAATCGTGGCACTGGGCACAGCCCTGCACACCCTGCGTGGGACCCCGCCTCGGTGACAGTGTGGCACGGTCTGGATGCCGTGGCCTGGCCTCCCGATCTCACATCCCCGGCCACACGGGGCAGGTGCCCCTCGCCATTGCAGCATCTCCTTTACGGGACACGATGGACACGATGGGACAAGCAGGAGCTGCCAGGCCACATAGAGGCCAAGGGGCCAAAGGCAGCGGAGCAGAATCACCCCCAGCTAACCCTACCCTAAAGCTTCATCAAGAGAGAAAATCATTAAAAAAAAAAAAAACCCAAAACTAAAAAACCTCACTCTGTGAGAAAAATCATCTAGAAATCAGACTGATTTCCTTAAAATGAAAAATCCCTCTGGCTCACGGTAGTTACTGCTGTCCCTGGCAGGGTCTGCTCTAAGTGCAGCGCCTCTCCCCTGGCGAGTGGCTTGGCAGCATCTCCCACTGCGAGGGCCCAGGGACAGGCAAAGGTTCCCTGGAGGGAAGTGCGGCCAGCTCGCCCTGCATGGCTCTGAGTTAGATGCTTTCTCGGCGTCTCTGCTCCATTTGTCAATGTACAATTACTGTCACCGTGTGTGTCGCTGGGCGTGAGGTTGCCAGTGCCAGTCAGCATAAAAAAAAATGGCCGTAATGTTGGCATAATTTTTCATTATCGTCTTCATTAACCACAGCGTGCAGAGGAAGAGTTTTTCTGCACCCAGCTATCGTCATGACAACGCTGCCAAAGCTGCCTGCCCAGCGTCCAGCGAGGGGAGAGGCTGGGCGGCCTCATTATTCCGCCTCCTGCATGCCCTACCCGTGCCAAGGGGGGACCAGTGCACGGGCCGGTGATTTATCCCCCAGGACTCCTCCTGACAGCCTGGCGTGGTGTCTGGGCTGGAGGCTGCGCTCTGATTTCACAGTTTAATTACTGCTAATCGGAGGTGGCAGAGCTAATGAGCCGCCAGCCAGGCAGCAGCAGCAGCTCCTGGCCTGCCGGACTCTGGACATCCTCCCGGCGGTTCCTCCCAGCCAGCTCTGAGCCTTCAGGAGGCCATTGGTGTGACTTTTCGTGTGACAGGAAGTCTATGCAAGTGTGGCGATATGAAGGGTGCAAATCAAACAACACCATGGTGTCCAGTTGCAAACACACACTGACATGTCGGGAATGTTGCTGCCACATCTCCATATGGGGCTGTGTGGGCCCTGTAGACCCCGCGTCTTCCTATGACGCTGGGTGCCAAAGAATAGTCTTAGCCACATTGGGGCTCCCTGGCTCCTGACACAGTGCCCCGATCCAGGTCACTTGGATCTCTGAACGGCTTGGGCAACACGTGGCCACATGTGCCACATGTCCCTGGCCCTTGAGATCTCAGCCACGCCACGCCCCTCCCCCCCATCCTCCCTGCTGGATCTGCTGTCGTCGTATCCTGAACACTGGTCACTGCACAGCCCACCTAGATCTTCTCACCTGGCCCCGGCAGCTCCCACTGCCTGTTCTTCTGGGACCACGGCAAGGGGTCGGGGTGTCGAAGGGCAGCAGTTGGATGCCAGGCCTCCACTTGATGCCCTTAGCAGTTCTGCTGTGGGGAAAGCGCCAGCACAGGCTGCTGAGTCCACACTCAGCAGACGCCTGCCTGGCCCTGCTGCGCTCTGCAGTTTGCATGACCTCTGCGCCCACGCAGCAGCTCATCTGGGAAGAGCCACACTTCCCTCTGCCACTGCTTCCGTCAGCACTGCATCTGCTTCCAGAGTGCTGCTCTGCAACTGAGATGCAGATCCCGGCACCCTGAAGTCTGTTTGTTTAACCTAAATTTAATTTCAGAAACACGTCAGATCGTGCTTAGCTTTATGGCAGAGTTTGTGTAGGCAGATATGACTGGAAGTTCCTGTCGGCTTAAGTGCATCAGTCACAGAAGGCGTAATGTCATTATAAGGAGCTATTGTTGTTCAGCAATAATGAAGAATTTGTAACAGCCACACATAGAGAAACCAAATTTTCAATTAAGTATTTTCATATCGAAGTCTGAGTGGCCCCCCCATGGTGAACTGGGGTCTCCCTGCTACCATCAGACTTGAGACTGGGGGCGTCACAGGCACGAAGCTGCTGTCCCCTTGCCTGCCTTCCTGTGTTTTCCCAAATGTGCTCTCCCACTGTCTCTTGCGGGGAGAGCCTGTGTTAGGAAAAGTGTTACCCAGCACCACGGGAGTGCCCTGCTGCCCAGTGACGGAACAGACCTGAGAGAGAAGTCTCAGGAAGTCTTCACAGAACCCCCAACAGGCCCTTTGGTTGGTTCTGAGACTCATGCTCAGGGAGCACAGCTGCCTGGCTGCACGGCCAGGGCCCGGGTGTGAAGACGCTGAATTTACACAATTGCTAGGTGAGTCCTCTATCCCCCAGGGCTGAGGGCTGTGGGCGCGTGGGCAGCCCAGGCAGCAGAGGGAATGTCCTGTCCCTCCAGCAGCTCCCTCTGACCTCCTACCTCTGGGGATGTGCACCCTCCAAAACCAGCTGCCATCCTGTGATGAAGCTCAAGCAGCCCTGATGTGCCGGCCATGCAAATGAGCCCTTTTGGGAATGGACGCTGTGGCCTCAGATAGCCACTGTCAGTGGACAAGGCTCTTGGCTCTGTGACAGGCTTAATGTGGCACCTGGTCCTGGGCTCTGTCTATGCCCTCCCCGTCCAGCTTGACCACATCCCTTCCGCCTCCAGTTTAGGCCCTTTTGTCACTCATTACAGCTGGCTCTGAGGCCTCTGCTAATGAACCTTGATAGCCACTGACCATGTCAAGTACGGAGAGCTGCATGTGGGACTCACAGGCGGTGCAGACACAGCCGTCAGGGCTCCCCACCATGTGGAAGGGGAAGCCACACAGCACATGGTGACACGTGTGACACGGTCACGGAGGCACAGAGCTCGCACACGCACACACGTGTACACATGCACACACACACGTGTATATATACACAGGCACACACACATACACATGTAGAGCAGCTCCCTCTGAGGCCAGAGAAGGCTTCATGCCTGAGAGAAAAGTTGGACTCTGCCGGGCAGGAATGACGCTAACAAAGTCTGTGTCAGGGCAAGAGGTACTACAGGTGTCCTGCCCCATGGAGAGGCTGACGCTCTGATCCAGCTCCTATTACTTCCATAAATCTTGACAGATGAGGAAACTGAGGCTCAGCATGGCTGAAGGACCAATGCAGCTTGCCCTGGGAATAGGGGCAGACCCGGGACCTGTCAGGGCCAGTGACTGGGTGCCCATGGTCAGCAGAGGCTGTGGCAGCCCCTTGGGTGAGCAGTTAGGAGGGAAGGAGGACGACGGGGTCACAGAGCGGGGCGCAGGGGAGGTGTCGTGGCAGGGAGAGGGATGCCCAACCCCGAGCTACAGGCAAATCCGCAGCAGGCCAGGCCCCCCCCACTTGCCCGCCACACTCTCTGCAAGACAAACCAGCTATAGTTAATACCAAGGGCTGCCTGAAGGGACAGAGACGTCTCTGGGAACCTGGGTGTCTCAGCTGTGGCCTGGGGTGGCAGAGCATCTTCCAAACAAATGCCGGAGGACTCTTCCGTTCTCTGGCCTCCGTACTCTGACTAGATGCCTCTGGCGTCCTGAGTGCCGAGAGGGGACAGATGGCTCCAGCGCTGTGGGCCAGAGAGGCTAGAGGATGCTGGCCCAGGCTCCGCCCAGCTCAGGGTCTGACACTGGACACTGCTGGGCCCTCCTGGCCATTTGGTCCTCTGCAGGTGACATAGCCTGTGTGTCACGCCTGTCCCAGGCTGCACGGTGGGTCTGATTCCTGAATGAGAGGGAGTGGGTGTTCTGATCCCGTCCACTGGCACATAACCTGTCCTGGACATACGGGTCTTCCATGATGCCATAGCCATTGCCTTGTCCCAGGTGCTTGCAGCAGGCCGAGGGCAAAGGGGGGGGGGTGCGACTTCTGTTTTCCTGGCTCACAGCTCCTAGAGGCTCGTGCCTCCAGGTCCTGCCCAAGGAAATCTTTGAGGTTTTTTAGTTGTGCGTCAGCATCAGGAGTGAGCAATGTGGGCACAGCCTAGCCTGAGAGGGGCCATTAGGTGGCCAGCAGGGGACGGGACGGCTCCTGATAGCCAGGAGGGGAGGATTAAGTTTTAAACACATTTACTCCCCAGACCGCTCTGGCGGGGCCTCATCTCCATGGATGACCTCACTCACGAATGGCCTCGATACCCCTAGCATTGCCTCGCCGTTCTCTGGGATGAGGGCCAGAGCCTGCAGTGAGGGTCAAGGTCCACACAACACAGTTTCTGTGGACGTGCAGGCCGCAGCGCCTGTCCCCTACATGTCCTGGCTGTGCGCCCTGCCCCACACCACGCCCTCACTGCACCTTCTCAGCTCCTCACGCCTCACCCTGACTTACAGGGATGGAGGTGGCATGAAAGGAAGTGGAAGCTTCCCGTAACACCCTCCTTCCACTGCTGGGGGTGGGCAGAGCAATCTTCGGCTCAGATCTGGTGACAATAGATGTGTCCCATGCGTGAGTTGATCGAGCCATTCCTGAAGGACAACTCTGCTGGAAAGGGAGCCCTACCAGGTGTGCGAGGGAGACAGGGGGGACAGAATGTGGCCAGGGACACATGAGGAGCTGAGGGCACAAAGTCCCAGCTTGACCATGGGGTAGGCAGGTCCATTGGGAGTCCATGGGGGTACAGAGTTGAGGGGGACACAGAGCACATGGAGGGGCCCCATCCGCCCCCACCCGCCCCCACCCGCCCCCACCTGCCCCAAGCTCTGAGATAGTGGCAAGGGTGGGAGGAGAGTGCTGGCCAGGCGGGCAGGCCATGCTCACACCAATGGAGCCAGCCAGGAGGACACAGGCTGGGTCCTGGGCAGGCTAGAGTCCCTCAGTGGCAGGTCAGGGCATGAGGAGGAGACGTGAGGAGGGGATGGCCAGGGGCCTGGACAGTTTGCCCACTCGGGGCACCTCAGGGGGTAAGTTCAAGGTCAGAAGTGGGGGCTGCTGGCCTCATGGCTCTCGTGGCCCCCCAGGCCTGGGCTCTCCCAGGTGTAACTCCTCAAATGGTCTCCTGCTCACTGACAAAGTCTGACATTATTGAAGCTGTATTTCCTGAGCTGTTCCAATTTATAATGTATAACAAAGCTGCTGTCTGCCACACTGTAAGGGATAGTCAGTGAGGTGACCTCTCAAAAATGAAGAGATTGGACCTGGGCAGGGAGCTGCAGGGCCACCCTGGGCATCAGATCTGGGGGAGGCCTTGACAGGGCACTGCCATCATGAACCGTGGGGAGGGGAGCCAGCTGGGGAATGCAGGCTCACTCTCTGGGCACCACAGAGGACACAGATCCCGACTGGCCCAGTGGGTGCTGACAACAAAGTCCAGCTAGCTGCAGAGCATGTCCCCAGCCCGTGCGCTGCCCACATGGCCTGGACTGTCCAGCCCCGACAGAAGCAGAAGGCCTTGGCTCAGTCCGAAGGCTGAGATCCTGGTCTGATTGACTGCTCCTTTGGCAGAGGCAGAGGTCCAGCTAGAAAAACGTCAATCCCTTTTCATAAATGGGAGGCTGGTGTGGCCAGGGCCTGGGAAAGCGGGTGCTGGCTCAGGCGGGTAGGTCTGCGTCCTGAAAGAGAATTTCTCACAGTGAAGTTGGAGCCCTCGTCACAGCAGTTAGTAGAATGGTCTCTGCTCTCATTTCATTAACTGATAGCCCTGGTTCTACTTTGAGGTGTGGTAATTTCAGAAGCCTGCTGGACAAGTGCTAT
The DNA here is from genome assembly GCA_963574355.1 of Loris lydekkerianus. Classification (NCBI taxonomy): domain Eukaryota; kingdom Metazoa; phylum Chordata; class Mammalia; order Primates; family Lorisidae; genus Loris; species Loris lydekkerianus. The sequence continues at coordinate 3,199 of CAUYPK010032502.1, read as the reverse complement.
TTGGGCCAAATCAACCTTTAAACAAGAACGCAACAATGCTCTTGTTCCAGAGGAATAGGAATTTCTTCTGGAGTCCAGGTGTGTTTTCTTTCCTGTAACAGGTGTATTGGCCGGGGGGCCAAGTATCTTCTTCACTGCCTTACAGTGTCGCCAGGGAGTAGCTTGCTGTGTGTCCCCCTGTAAGGCTGGATCCCTGGGAGGTCCAGCAGCTTACGCCTCTGGGAGTTTAGACTGTAACAGGAATGACTTTTGGACATTTCTTTCTTTTCTTCTTCTCTTTCTTTCTTTCTTTTTTTTTTTTTAACAGCAACTCCATTTTTTTACTGTGGCAAAATATATATGATATAAACTGGCATTTTAACTTTTCAAAGTATATAACTCAGAGGCATCAACTACACTCGCAGTGTGGAACAGCCACTGTGACTTCAGCTTTACTTCCTAAAACCCCAGACAGAAGCTCCCATTCTACAAGCAGCATCTCCTGTCCCTCCTGCCCTGCATGCTGTCCTGCACCTCGCACCTACTTCTGCCTCCATGGAGTCGCCTGTTCGAAGCCTCCCATACAAGAGGAATCAAATACTGTTTGTTCTTTTGCATCCGGCTTACTTCATGCCTTCAAGGCTGATCTGAGCTGGAGCGTCCGTCAGCACTTGACGTCTAACCCCCTCATCCAGTCCCTCCTCTGACGTGCCCTCAGCTATTCCTTCTATTGGTGCACATGTCTGTTTGAGTCTCTGCTTTCCACTCTTTTGGGGATAGGCCCAAGGGGAGAATTGCTGTATCATATGGTAATTCCACATTTAACTTCTGAAGAACTGCCAGGCTGTTCTCCATGGTGGCCGCACCATTTCACATTCCTGCCACGGTGCACAGCACTCTAATTTATCTGTGTCCTCACCAACACTTGTTACTTCCTGATTTTTAAAACTAGGGCCATCCTAGTAGGAGTGAAGAGGCATCTCTCTTTGCTTTACAGGCCCGGTGAGTACTGGTGCTCAGTGCCTCTCTGCAGGTGTGTAGGCCACGGGTGCATCTTCCTTGGCAGAAGGTCTACTCAAGTCCATTGTCCACTTTTAACTAGGGTTGTTTGTCTTTTATTTGATGAGTTGTAGAAGTTCTTTATATATTTCAAATAATAAACTTTGATCAGATGTGTGCTTTGCAAATATTTTCTCCCCTCCTTTGGGGCATCTTTTCACATTCTCGCCAACATCTTTCCACACCTGTGAATGCTTGTGAGGCACAGCTGCCGTCTTGTGATGCTGGCATATTGCACTGTGGGAAATCAGGGTCTCAGCGCCTCTGCCACGGAGTGACTCCTGATGTCACTGGCACCCCCTCCCTGCAGATACCCCCTTCCACCAGGCGCCCCCTCCCACCGGGCACCCCTCCTACCATGCACCTCTCCCATTACTCAGACGGTGCGTGCAGAAACTCTCCACACAGTGCCCAGTGCATGTTTTGAAGTGGGGCAAGTGGGTGGAGACCCACGATTTGGAGAACCCCGAACCCTGGTCTTGGGATGAGTGTTGACATCACAGCTTTCTCCTCTGGGCCTACTCAGCCCTCACTTCTTGCCACCCTAGAGCAGGTGGGTCCCCCTGTATTCAGGGCTGCCACAGGCCACGTGTGCCCCACTGGTGATGACGCCATGGATGTTCACCCCCGGTGATGACACCCATGGACGTTTCACCATCCCCCCACCCCCGGTGATGACACCCACGGACGTTTAAAAGTGTGGAAATCACATGTGGTGATTTCCTCTCCCAGAACCAGGCCCTCCCCTGCGGGCTCTGTGTTCCCACACACACTGGGCTGGGGCCGCAGAGCCCAGCAGCTGCCTGTGTCCTGAGACCACATACCCTCACCCTAGACAGACTGGGATCTGCATTTGGAAGAAGTAAGAGTGAGACCAGTGAGGGCCCAGACCCCAGACAGGCCCAGGAGCAGGCAAGCTCCCCCACTGGTCCCGAGCTCCCCAGACATCCAGCGGGAATGAAGAAGGGCTGTGTGGGAGAGCGGCAGGAAGAGCCGGGTCCTCATGCTCCTCCTCCAGACTGTGGAACGGCACCTCCCACTTTGTCTATGGGAGTAACAGGACAACCCTAAGTGGTTAGAGCTTCAGAGGAGAAAGGACAGGCAGTGAGAAGCCAGCAGAGCTCGTTGGGTTGAGGCCTGTGCAGCAGGAGGGGACAGAAAAAGCGGGTTTCTCCCAGAAACACGCCAGGGTCTTCCCTTAGAGGAGCCCACTGTGCGCTAGACCTCACTGCCGGGCTTGGCGTGATGCTGTCAGGAGCCCCACGCTGAGACAGTAGTGGGAGAAAGGTGGAGAACCCGGAAACACAGAATGATTTTTCTTGCTTTTGTTTGGAATTCTTACAATGCACACCAGGCCTCTGGGGGAGTTTTCACCAGAAGCCTGTGGCGGTCAGGTGCCAACTTCACCTGAAGTTACCGTGGTTCCTCCAGGGGTGTGACCCAGGGGTCAGTGGCAGAGGGTTGCTGTCCCCCCCACCCTTCCCATCTTATCCGGGTCATGCATCCGCTTCCTGGGAAACTCGGGATGCTCCCTTCATGGTCCCCAGGCAGCTCCGCACCAGGCCCACCGGCTTCCTGCAGCACAGTCTGGGGAAGACGCCTCTAGACCAGGAAGGACGCTTATGTGTTATTTTCCACTTAGTTTTTTCCCTTTTTACTGTAATTTCATTCTATCCTAAGAGATCTTAGGTATAAAAAAGCTTTGATACATATTCTAAATTATATTTTCATTTTGTTCACAATTTAACAGTGAACATTGTTCCCTGTGCAACACAGAATTAAATAAGTAAGATTATAATGAAATCAATAAACAGCTTTCAGATTTATGTTTCTGGTTTTAGAGAAACAGCAGATCAAGTGCCCACACATGATATGCTCCATCCTGGCCCTACAGAACGGACACTCAAAGCACAGCTACTATTGCCATGTGCCCTGAGGGCTCTGGGATGGAGGGGGTGGCAGTGTGGCCCCAGGCAGTGGTCTCCTGACACGAGCCCCAAAACACAGAGGAGAAATGGGTCTCAGCCTTCAAGCAGCGTGGTACAAGCTAACGCCCCTATTTTCAGATGTATACATGGTACAAGCTAACGCCCCTATTTTCAGATGTATACATGGTACAAGCTAACGCCCCTCTTTTCAGATGTATACATGGTACATGCTA
>CAUYPK010032498.1:0-44366 GCA_963574355.1 Loris lydekkerianus | reverse complement strand
GGGAGGGTGATGGGTTGGGCCACATCTATGGTGCATATTTTTATCTATAATAAAAAAAAAAAAAAAGAAAAAAAAAAAAAAAGAAATTTAGATAGGACCTGATGATACATGGGCATAAATTTATACTTAGTACATATATTTATTGTGAGTAGTAAGTGAACAACACAGTATATGCAAAACGCTTACAACAGCGCCCTGCCCGAAGTTAATGTTCAATATGTTAGTTTTTATTATTTGTTTACAAAAAATTTGAATGAGAACAATTAGAATAAGGAATTGTGAAAGCTATTGTTTTTTAATAAAAATATTAAAAAGCAAAAAAAACCCAAAAAACAAAAGCAATACATTTTTTTTTTTTTTAGTCATGGTGACTAAAGGTGGGATGGGAGTGAAAGGCATGTTCTTCTTGAATTTTTTTCCTCTTTTTCACATTTTATACAAATAAGTTACTGGGACAGTTTAATTTTTTCTCTACACACTCTCTCTGCAAACAACAGTAATCTGCTCTTGCTACTCCCTTGCCGGCAGCATAATAGGGCTGCTTGCCCTCCTGTCTGCACAGATGCCACAGCCTCTTAATTCTGTTCTCTCTCCCCAGCTCTACCATTTCTCCAACAAAAATGATGGCTCATTTTAATCATGAAAGTGGTTTTTAATCTCACTTTTTTTGGATCATCTCAGGAATATGGCATGTTCCATCTTTTGGAACTCACTTTGGCAGAGGTAACAGTACTCTCTTAAGAATAAGAATCTCAGGGGTAGGTATGAGGATGTATTTTGAGTATCACACAAATACCACAACAGTTCTGCTTGTTTTCCAAATACTTCATAACTTTAAGAAATTTATCTCTCCAACATTTGTACCTTTCCCTCTTTTCATTGTTTTCTCAAGAACCCAAAATATGTGTAAAAAAAAAAAAAAAAAAGTATATACTTTTTTGTTCTTCGATCCAAACTAAATTGAATTGCCTCTCCTGGAAAAGAGATACCGTCATTAATTTCCAAGAAGTCTATTATATAAAGTTAAAGTAAAAGGAAGGAAGTGAGGGAGGGAAGATGAAAAAGAGAGAGAGAGAGAAAGGAAGGGAGGGAGGGAGAAAGGAAGGAAGGAAGGGAGGAGAAAGAAAAGAAAAAAAAAGAAGAATAAAGAAAGAGAAAGAAAAGAAAAGAGAATAGAAAAGAAAAGAAGAAAAGAAAAGAAAAGAAAAAAGAGAAAAGAAAAGAAAAGAGAAGAGGAGAGAACACAGACAGGGCATGAGGCCTTTGCTCTAACTCTCATGTTGGTGTCTGGGCCCAATACTCAATGCCCATGCCTTACAGGTGGTTAAATATTTTCAATAGCAGCTTTATATTTATTCTCCAGAATCATCGAGCATCATAAGAAACACATTCTGGGACCTTAAGTCACCTTACCTTTGATGTGGCAGACTCTTCTGGGATGAGGGGTGTGCCTGACTAGAAAAGAGCCTCTATTTCTAGCCATGATATGGCTGCCTTTGACCTCAAACTGGGGGACAGGTGTCGAAGATTTGAAGTTCATGTCCAAGCGTGTTGGTTTCTTCCTCTCCACTGCTGCCATTGAAGTTTTTAAGGTCTAACTTGATTAAGATCACTTCCAAATGTGCTCAGACCCTGAAATCACAGAATGACTATAATTCTCACAAGAGTTTTTAGACATTTTCTTATACATTTTTGACATTTTCTCCATCTTCTTTGTTTGAACTGCATTGTTTCTCATGTCTAAGTAATGTGAGACTAATTTGATTTCAGATTAAATTTCTGTAAACATTAAAAATAGTATAGGCATAAACATTTTCCTTAGAAAAATTAAAGTAATTGTGAAAAATGTAAAATATATTCTCTTTTTCACAGCATTTAAGGTTATTTTGTTAGCTTAACATAAAAAAAAAATATTACATGATTATAATCAGTTTTTATATAGTAAATTAAAACGATGGCTTTGAATACAACACCCACAAATGTGCTTTACACTAAATTAACTTTAAATGAAAAGCTTTTACATTTTATTTTTAAAAGACCACTATCTTAAATTTATATTATATTCCAAGGCAATAGTAAAACCTGAAGGAGAAAAAAATCCAAAACTATGATGTTATCCATAGACAATAAACTAGAAAACCTTTGTCATGTGTATGATATTTAGTAATATTTAATGTCCCTTCAATCATTTAGCAAACCCAGCTGGTTCAAACTCAGCCCCAGCCAAAAACTGAAAAAAAAAAAAAAAAAAAATACTCCTGCCTCTCAGAAACCTAAAATTCACCTTGCTCTTATATATTAAGCGATATAATACTTACTCTTAACCTATGAAAAACTTAATCTAACGTTCAAAAATTGTAAAAGCAATACATAAAGATTTTATCTATATACATCAGGAAAAGTTCTACAAAATCTAAAACATTGGGCTTACTATGGTCTGAATATTTGTGTCCCCTCATTTGCATGTTGAAGCTTAATCACTACTGTGATAGTATTAGGAGGTAGGGCTTTGGGGAGGAGTCCTCATGAATGGGATTAGTGCCCTAATAAAAGTGATCCCAGAGAGCAGCCCTGCCCCTTCTACCAAGTGAGGACACAGTGAGAAGGCACCATCTGTAACCAGAAAGCTCTTGACACCTTGAAATTGGACTTCCCAGCCTCCCTATTGTGAGAAATTAATTTCTGTTCTCTATAACCTACCCAGTTTATGATATTTTGTTATATTGGCCCAAATGGACTAAGACAGTGTTCTTTTGAAAGTTTGGTTTAAACTTAAATTTTTAGAAATGCAGCCAATGAAAAACTCAGAATAAAGTTGTGGTTTGAATTTTTCTGGCAACTGAGCTAATAATGGAAAAATAGAACTACCTCAAACCTGAAGAAAAAAAGCAAAAACACGGGGTAAACACTAATAATTCCCCACATCTTTCTTTTTTTACCTCATTCCTTTTCTGATTTCAACATTCTTTCATTGACTAATTATTCATTGCTGGTGATTTTACTAGATAACTCTCCAAAGCCCATGAATTGCTTCAGAATAATATTTGTCTTTTAAGATTTCTGTTTATGACAAACATTGTGTTTGAATTACAACTTTTTAAGGCTTATGAACTCAAGAGAAAAAGGATTTATCCTCATACATAAGTGTGTATTTTTTTCAAAAGACAAGAGAAATATGAAAAGAACATATTTTTAAAGGACACATAATAGAAATGGAAACCATGAAATACATTTTTTTACCCATTGATAAATAAATATCTTTATTAGAGACACAGAAATATCATTTATTTTGTAATAAAGAGACTAAAAATTTTGCTGAAACCAATATTAGAAATGCTTATCAATACAAAATTGGTCTATGTGTATTATAGATGAATCTTGTGGTGTCAAACAAAGTAATGGCTACTTCTACGAATGTGACAGGAATTATTTACTGCAGCCTGAATATGGTCTTATGATAAATAATAGGTACGCAAAACATATACACACACACCATACATGGACAGGAAATAAAAAATACACAGTTTCTGGTATTTTAGCTTAATAGGTATTTGCTATATTATGTAACACAGTAGTTCTCTGCCTGATTTTCCCCACCGTGATATGCAAGACAGATGATGTTCACATGGAAGACACATCTCTATCATGCAGATTTTAAGGAATGCATCTCAACATTGTGGAGAGCAAAGTACTAAGAACTACTGACCCAACTACGGCCTGTCAGTGACTGTTGTTCAGAAGAGCAATATACGTTGATTCCAGCTCCAATTTTTCCAACCAGGTAAGCATGTGGCATTCCAAATAAATGCAACAGATAGTATTAGAGAACTTTCCTTTCTTTGTACTAATTTCTTTTAAAAAGCATATTATTTGCAAGTATGAGCATTTAAGCTATTTTTAGTAAGTAATGTGGTCTTACATCTGTGTTTCAAAACCTAGACTGAAACTTCTCAACTTTAAGGATGTACCCAAGCAATTTCCTGAATAAAGGTAGCTGAGTTCCATTTATACTTATATTTAAATTGTGCAGCCAACACTCTATTTTCACTTGGAAGAGGAAAACCTGTACAAGTAAATCTGTGGGAAAATGTAATTAAAATTAATATTCACCATTCAAGGAATTGTGTAAATACTTCAGGGAGCAACATTTCCTTGCCTATAGACCTTTTTTTCTTTTCTTTCTTTCTTCTTTTTTTGAGATAGAGTCTTGCTCTGTTGCCTGGACTAAAATGCAGTAGCATCATCATCATAACTCACCACAACCTTGGCTTGAGTGATCCTTCTTCCTCAGCCTCTCAAGTATGCATTTGGTAGAGACTAGATCTCACTCTTACTCAAGCTGGTCTTGAACATCTGGCCTCAGCAATCCTACCACCTCCCACCTTGACATTAGTGCTAGCATTACAAATGTGTGCCACTGAGCCTGGCCTTCCTATTGTTGTACTCATGTGCCACCTGTAAGAAAAACTCAGACCCCACTCCAGGTATAAATCAGATGGTAATTTATTACACCTGCACAGGTGGGATACTGCCCCAAAGGGCAAACGGCCCCGAAGTGAGGAGCAGGCCAACTTTTACACCAATTTTGTGCTGTGCTGGGCAGGCAAGTTGATGAGCACAGAAGCAGAACGTGGCCGGTTAGCTCAAGGGTGGGGTTACAGAGTTGGCTCAGGGGGGGCTACAGCATGGCAGTTGGTACAGGGACAAACTTAGCTTGGGAAACTAAGTTGAATAAGCTTTCACCATTGTTTTACCTGTGGCTAGGAGTTTGGTGGAATTCAGGGAACTTCCTTGTTCTGAAACCTGTTCTCAGAATTAACCCAAAGGGGGGGAGAGGTTTGAGACATGTGGGGACTCAGGTTGAGACAGGGGCCTTTAGGAGTCTTTTTGCTGGGTATTACATTATAGCTTCTTAAATCTATCTATATATTAATAAATGATTGAAATTTATTTAGACTAAATGACACAAAATTCTCAAAATAGGTGGTTTTGAAAGTGTTATTAATTCACTCAGTCTTACCACTGGCCACTATAATTTATAATATACTGTGTAAATCTGTGTTAAATGTTAATATTTTTAGTCCAAAATAGCATGGGTGTAAAATATAAGTTTATAAAGGGAGATTACAATATCAGTTAATGAATAGCTGAAAGTTATTATGAATTCAAAGGGATGTAAAGATTCCTATTTAGGGGATGAATACAGAATCTTTGGCCTTGTAGATCCTCTAGCCTAGAAAACGCATCACTCCAATCAATCCATAGCTTCATTCATTTCTCTGTCTAAAGGACCCTTTTCTCCAGGTTCCTTTCTTCCTAACTCTCTCTCAACAGTAGTTCTCACCATAATCCCAGTCCTAATCCCTTCCTAACACTTTCCCTCCTTAAGTTAACTTCATAGTGTGTATCACTGCCCGACGTTATTTATTTTACATTTCTTTATTTTTGCTTCTCTCAGTAGGATGTGATTATCAAGCAGTCGATAATATAGCCTTGTTTTTTATCTCTGTATCCCCAGTACCCAGAACATAACCTGGCACATAGTATGCATGCAATAAATATTTATTAAGGGGAATATTTTTCCACAGAATAGATGTCTTTATCCTTTAAATTTTGCATGTTTTATATTTGTATGATCCACTCAAAAGTAGATGGCTTACTTTGAAAGATAATATCCCCTTTTCTTAAAAAAGGCCTATTTGGTTTTTACATACATCTTGAAAAGATGAATGTAAGGATAATTAACTAAATCGTGCCTAACATTTTACAAAATTATTTTGATGATGAACTTAAAATTATACCTGAGGACAGTATTAAAAGCAGATGATCTGGTTGCCAGGAACTCAAGTCTGTTGAAACGCCCCCAGCTTCATAATGGGTCTAAACTGAGTTTTTGTTGATTTTGTTAAATCTTTGTACTTAAGCTGGGAGTTTTTAATTGGCAGAAACAGCCTTATGTCTAATGCTTCCAAAAGAATATAGCTGTCTCCCACTCTTACTCCAAAGAGCCTGTGTGGCTTCCTAAGCTATGTAGCACAGCCTAGCAACATGGTAACATTCCTTGAGGAAATCTAAGTTCCAGAATCTCCTCACCCATTATTCTTCTCAGATTTCCAGTTACCCATAACTTGACAAAACCACGTGGCAGCAAAAGTGTTTTTCTCATTGTTAAATGTTAGAGGTACATCAAACGCAAGAGAAAAGGAAAGAGGAAGAGAAAAGAAAAGACATTACAAATAACACTGATAATTTTTCCCACAATTCTGTTTAAAGAACACTGACCAAGTGACATAATCAAATTTAGCTCAATCAAAAACCTATGAGGCGAAGATGTGAATAATTTTTAGGATTTTCTAATCATTGTGAATGAAATACACTGCTTTGCTTGTTAGGATGTCTATGCTAATGACTTTCAACAGCCTTGAAAAACAACTAAAATGTTATTTAAAAGTCACAAAGAAATGTATACAGATATACATATGTGTACATATGTACATAATGCTATCAGGATTGCATATATTGGTGCTTCCTGATATTTTTCTTTTTAGAATTCAGATGATTTTGAATTTCTTAATTACAGTTTCTGAAAGCAATATAGATAATTTACAAAAGGGAAATACTAACTTAAAACAACACCAAGGAAGCTTTTGGGGGGTGGGGGCTGGCCCCACGAATTAAAGGCTTAGTTGCCTTTGACTGTAACTCATCACATTATTGTATTTTGTGGGGAATTTAATTAATTTTTCTAATTTCTAATAAAATTATTTTATTTTGGTAGTTTGAGATTTTCATTGCATACCATGTATCAGGAAATATTTTTACATAGCTAATAACAGTGACAAGAAACAGGTTCTTAAGAAGGTACACCTGTTTTTCTCCCTCACACAAAAATGTTCAACAGTCCAAAGTTGGTACAGAAGCTCCATGGTGTTATTGTGGAGGTTGGCTTGTTCTGTGTTTTAGATCTACCTTTCCTAATATTTGGCTTTCATTCTATGATGGTTCCTAAAGTTCTAGTTCCTCAAAATGGCTACATATTTGCACAAATCAGCAAGCAACAGAAGGAAAGGGGAAGGTAAAGGGCTGAGAAGAGCACATGCCAGTTATCTGTTCCATTTGTAAGAGCCTTTCCATGAGTCCCAGAGTATAACCTAGGTTGCATTGACCCAGCTTCAGGGAAGGATAGAAAATGCAGCTTATTTGATAGCATTGTCCACCCCCCCTCCACTTTATTTCTTTCTGTGCTCACGTTTTTCATATATAGCTTTTATAATTTTGAGACATGGTCCTTCTCTGCCTAATTTGTTGAGGGTTTTGAATCATGAAACCCTCAGTGTTGGATTTTGTCAAATTATTTTTCTGCATCTATTGAGATCTTTATTTTTCTTTGTTTTTTTTTTGTGTGAGTTGTATATTTTTATTTTTTTATTTTTATTTTTATTTTTATTGTTAAATCATAGCTATGTACATTAGTGCAATCAAGGGGTACAATGTGCTGGTTTCATATATGATCTGAAATAATCTCATCGAACTGTTCAATGTAACCTTCATGGCATTTTCTTAGTTGTTGTATGTAGACATTTGTAATCTGCATTTATTTTTATTTATTTTTTTCAAGACAGAGTTTCACTATGTCACCCTGGGTAGAGGGCCGTGGCATCACAGGTCACAGCAACCTCAAACTCTTGGGGTTAAGAGATTCTCTTGCCTCAGCCTCCCAAGTAGCTGGGACTACAGGCACCTGTCACAACGCCTGGCTACTTTTTTGTTGCAGTTGGCATTGTTGCTTAGTTGGCCCAGGCTGGGTTCGAACCCGCCAGCCTTGGTGCATGTGGCCAGAGTGGTAACCACTGTGACAGGCACCAAGCCAAGATCTTTATTTTTCTTTCTGCTTAAGTGGTGAATCACATTTATTGATTTATGTATGTTGAGCCATGCTTGCATCCCTAAGATGAATTCCACTTGGTTGTGGCGAATTATTTTATTTATGAGTTTTTGTGAATTCTGAATTGTTTGTTAATATTTTGTGGAGGATTTTTGCATCTGGATTCATAAAGAATATTGGTCTGTAGTATTCTTTTTTCATTGTGTCCTTTCTTGGCTTTGGTGTCAAAGTGATATCAGCTTTATAAAATTAGTTAGGGAGGATTCCCTCCTTCTCAATGTTATGGAATAATTTCCACAGGATGAATACCCATTCTTTGTAGGTCTGGTAGACTTTAGCTGTGAATCCTTTTGGTCAGGAACTTTTTTTTTTTAATTGGGAGATTTTTTTTCATTACTGCTTTAATCTCACTGCTCATTATTGGTCTGTTCAGGATTTCTGTTTCTTCCTGATCGCTAAAAGGTTGTATTTTCCAATAATTTGTTCATTTCTTCTATGTTTTCTAGTTTATGTGTGTAGAAATTTTCATATCATCATGGATAATGTTTTGCATTTCTGTGGTATCAGTTGTAGTACTCCTTTTTCATTTCTGATTGAGCTTATTTGGGTCTTTTCTATTTCTAATTAATCTAGCAAGAAGTCTATTGATTATGTTTATCTTTTCAAAGAATGAACTTTTTATTTCATTAATCCTTTATATATATGTGTGTGTGTGTGGGTGTGTGTGTTTGCTTTCCATTTAGTTCTGCTCTGAAATTTGTTATTTCATTTCTTCTCCTGACTTTTGTTTAGTTTGTCTTCCTCTTCTGGTTCCTTGAGATGTAACATTAAGTTGTTAATTTGTTATCTTTCTGTCTTCTTGATGTCAGCATTTCAGGCTATGAATCTTCCCCTTGTGAATTCTTTTGCTGTATTCCATAAATTTGATAGCCTTGTCCCCTTTGTCATTCAGTTTGAAAAAACATTTAATTTCCATCTTTATCACATCATTGACACAAGGATCATTCAGTTGAAGTCTGTTTAATTTCAATTACTTTGTGTAGATGTGAGTGTTTCTCTTGGAATTGATTTCTAGTTTTATTCCCCTGTGGTCTGAGAAGATACATGGTATGGTTTTGATTTTTTTTAATTTGCTGAGACATGTTTTATGGCCTAAGATATAATTAATCTTGGAAAATATGCCATGTGATGATGAGAAGAATGTTGATTCAGTAGTTCTGGGTAGAATTTTTTGTAAATGTTTGGTCCATTAGTTCTAGAGTCCTGTTTAAATCCAGTATTTGTTTATTGATTTTCTATTTAGATGCTCTCTCTAGCTCTGTTAGTGGGGTGGGAATTCAGATGCTATTGTTTGTCTTTTTGCTTTTATTTAGTTGGATTTGCTTTATGAATCTGGGAGCTCCTGTGTTAGGTGCATATATATTTAAAATGTTTGTGTCTTGTTAAATTACTCCCTTTACTATTACATAATGATCTTTTTTTGTCTTTCTTAACCATTGTTTATTAAAAGTCGATTTTCTCTGAGAATGGCTCTTTTGGTTTCTCTTTGCACTGAATATTTTTTTCATCCCTTTGCCTTAAATCTGTGTGAGTCCTTCTAGGTTAGATGTGTTTCCTGGAGACAGCAGATACTTGGGTTGTGTTTTTTCATTCATTCAGCCAGTCTATGGCTTTTGAGCGTAGCATTCTGATAGTTTATGTTGAGTGTTAGTGCTGATTTGTGGAATGCTGCTCTGTTCACCTCATTGCTTTGTTTTTCCTCTTGTCTTATTGTTTTACACTACTATGAGCTTTAACTTTTTTACTTGTGGATATCTATTGTGTATGTATAATGCAGTCACACGTATTCCTGTAGATCTAGTAATAACGAATACCTTTAACATTTGTGTGTTGACAATGTCTTTTCAGTTGGGATCCACTAATGTAGATCCATGGTGACCCCTTAAGGGTGTCAAACTGTTTTGTTCGCTTATGTTGTCATTGTTCTTTTGCTGATTTCTTTCCATCTAATCCTCTTCTGTTAGCTCAGAGCTGGTAGGTTTTCAGGGCATCTGTTTTCTTTGCTGAGATCTCTCCTACTTAGTGAGAAGAAAGGGATGTCCCTGTATGTCACTTTTGTGCCCTACTCTGGAATGTTGACACAGCAGAGGAGGGGTGGGAGCACTGAGAGCCTACAATGCATCTCTTCTGCTTTGTCCTATTTGCTTGTGATTGTCACATTTCAAGACAGCACTGGATGATCTTCATGCAGGGTATTGGCTTTTTACCCAGATTGTTGTTGGAAGCTGGAGTTCATGGCTGGATGAGGTTCTCTCCATGGAGGCTGGCATTATGGGAGATTGATCTGCTTAGGGTTACCCTGGGGTGATCAGTAACAACTAGATGAGTCTATGTAGGCAGTGGTATGAGTGTTTGGGCCATGAGTATTTGCTCAAATCGGGTACTGGTGTAATGGAAGTTCAAGGGTGGAGGGTCCCTGGTGGAGTGATGGACCTTTAGGCAGTTCTGTGGGCTCAAGGGCCATGGTGGAGACTCAGGATATAGTCTTGGGATCCAGGCAGAGCATTGCAATCTTATACGTGAAGTAACAAGAAAATATTGGAAATAATTTAGGACCAGAAACTTTAAGAAATAATATTTTAAAAGAGAAAGGTAGCTCTAGAAGTGTCTTTTATCTTCTGATCCACGATGGACTAAAGTCTAAGTTTAACCAGCCTCAAGTAGAAGGACAGAAGACTAATCTAGTCCATAAGCAAATAGGAAGCTGGATCAGAAACCTACCATAGAGCCAGGACCCCTCTGAAGGTTACTCAAATATCCATATTAGATATCACACGGATGTTGAGGAGTTAAAATGATTGTTTCTGATTTTAAAAACTTTATGGGAAAATTACAGAATGTAACTAGAGAAAACAGGGAAAATGTGACTGTCATGCCTATTTTTAAAAATAGCTGATATATATACTACCTAAACTTGTGAAAACAACATATCAGGGTGGCTTTCTGAAGTGGCAAGGGGGGGGGGGGTTCAAGGTTGTTTTCAAACTACTATTGTTGATCTAACTCTACCTATGTATTCTTTTCTCTCCTAAGATTTTAACCCCAGTCACAGGGGTTAAGTTCTATGTTCACCACTAGGTGGCGACAACAGGCTACACACAGATATCTGAGTGCACCATTCAGCCAGAGCAGACAGGAGCCAGAACAGAAAGAAGCTTTTGGAGCCAAGAACTGCTGTGGCCACATAGTTCCCTAAACTAATTAACCCCTTAGAAGTTAAAAACGAAGTCTCGTGGACAGTCCTTTTAATAAGATACTCCCGATAAAAAGGAACATTTCACTACTAGAAATGGTTCTGCATCTTGGCATGGCCATTTACTAGCAACCACCTCAATGATCTGCAGTTTTCTTTTCATTGAAGTAGAGCTGCAACTACTTACAATGCTGCATCCTGGGATATACAGACTGAACAATTCAAACTCAAAAGTGCTAGAGAAATATGGAATACCATACAAGTTATCATTTGGATGACAATATTTAAAAGAGTGATTCTCAATCTGGGAATACCAAAGGATTTTTTAGAGACTTCTATCCAGGATAGTCTCCAGATAGATGGGTGAAATTTACATTCTGTGATCGATCAATAAAAATTTTTTTTAATTAAATCATAGCTGGGTACATTAATGCGATCATGGGGCACCATACACTGGTTTTATAGACCGTTTGACACATCTTCATCACACTGGTTAACATAGCCTTCCTGGCATTTTCTTAATTATTGTGTTAAGACATTTACCTTCTACATTTACTAAGTTTCACATGTACCCTTGTAAGATACACCACAGGTGTAATCCCACCACTCACCCTCCCTCTGCCCACCTTCCCCCTACCTCCCCTCCCTTTCCCCTTCCCCCTATTCTTAGGTTATAACTGGGTTATAGCTTTCATGTGAAAGCCATAAATTAGTTTCATAGTAGGGCTCAGTACAGATCAATAAATATTAACAGAGTGAATGAGTGAATGAATGAATGAATGAATACTCAGACAAGTGTGGAGGTGGTAGGATGAAGGGTACTGCTTTAGAGATAGATTGTTCTTCTGGCTGGACAGTGGGCTGGAGAAAGGGAAGGCTAGGGACTGGGGAGCACAGGGAAGCTCCAGGCAGAGACAGGCACTATGTTTTTAGATCAGTTGCAATTTGGGCAGATGCAGTAACCCCGAAGGACCTACACACTAGTAGATCATGTGCAGCAGTTTGAGAGTTTCTCCCACAGAATACTGAATATATTAATATTTTGTCCTAAATTGAGGAAGCTGTTCCTACTTCTAATCTTTCACTGATGATCCTGCCTTAAAGGTAAATATTATCCTCCTAACCCTAGGATTCGCAACATAATTGCTTTCTTCAAATGCTGATAGGACAGGTCCCTCTCTGGCTACGGACCAGAAAGGCTGCAGGGCAGAACCATCCAGGACTGCATAAGCCCAGGATGGTGCCAGTGTCCATTGGGCTAAAGAGTAAGGGTTCCCAGCCAAGGCCAGACATCAGAAGCATCTGAGGAGTTTTGCAAAATTCTGTAGGGCCCCTATCTGTGTTTTAAATGCCTCCACTGGTGGGATGATACGGAACCAGAGTTGAGAAAAATAACTAGAATTAGGCCACAAAGAAAGACTTGTTCAGCAGCCAGAGGGCGCTAAACACACATCTAATACCCAGGCACCCTGTTCCCTTGTCACGCTGGCTTTGTTATATAATGAGTTTTCAGTTCCTCCAGCGTGGCAGGGAATGTTATGGTACTAAGGGCAGATTTGACAGATCAGCTGCCCTTTGATTAAATAATCATCTCGTTCTAGTCTGTGTTAAGCATCTTATTCCGTTTAACCCCCTTAATCAGTTAGGAACTATTACACATGCTATTTGTATGTTACAGATGAAAAAATTGAGACTTAGAAAAAAAGTTGTGAGAGACCACTTAGTTTGAAAATGGTAAATTTATCTCCAAAACCCAGTTCTCTTTGAAATCAAAATTTCTGTTCAACCAAACCTCCTTCAGAGCATGCATTTCTGTTATCTATGACAACAAGCCTTGTGGAAGGATCTGAGATTTTTATATATATATAACATCTACCATTGAATCAAAACTTAAGCTATTAGGAAGAAATAACAGTAGAAAAGTGTAACAATTATTTTATCATTTCTTGTTCTAGTAGAAAATAGATGGTGTCTTCAAACCGAGTTGTTGAAAAGAGTTTAATAGAGTTTAATTAGAAAGCTGTGTACACTATTTTTAAAAAGCAACAAGAAGTAGTTTGGTATCCTGGATCTAATGTGCTGAGAGACAGGGAGAATTTACTGGAAGCTGGAGAGAGAGCTCGATAGAGAGGGTTCTGTGGACAGGGGTCCCGTTGGTAGAGGGAGCCAGCAGAGCTGCACCTCATTCTTCTGCACTCTGCTCCCCTGCCTATCAAGGACTCCTCACTCGGCCAAAATCCAGTGGGAGCATCCCTGACTGGCCCACATTAGTCAGTTAGTTAGCCTGCCCAGGGAGAAAGCAGGGTAGAGGGAGAACCTGGAACAGAAGATGGTGATATCCAGAAGACTTGTATTAGCTTAGAGTGCATCTGTAGTCATTTGGGTTGAAAAATGAAAATAATAATTACCAAGCACAGATAAAGTTATCCTAGTAAGTACCTATTACAATGTGCACTTTATTTTGTTATCTTATTCCACCTTTATAATATCCCCTCTAGATATGCCTTATTTACTGGGTTTCTGAAAAGTGTAGCACCTTATTCAAGGTATATGGCAAGTACCTGGCCAAGCTTAGATTCTAACGACCATGTTTTTGTTCACTATAAAACACTGAATAAGAACAAAACTGAAAGGGACTAAGCAAATCGTTTTTATTTAGAAAGATCTAACAGGGTGTGAAGAAAAAATAAAGCTAATATTTTTTTTGATTAATCATTAAGTTTTTATACATGATAATTCAAACATTAAATCTATGTTGCTCAGTCTTTTCATATTTTTCTCTTTAAAAGGAACTATTCCAACCTAATAGTATACTTAAAAACTTAATAATGCGTTTATTTTGATTGATCATTTTAGACTAACTTGATTTGTTTTGTGGACTTTTACACCTCCACTGGTGAATGAAAAGATGAGGGGATAGAATCTGCATTTCCTCGGGAGTGGGTTTTAGCATGAACTAAAGCTGGATCCTGACACTGGGATCCCTCACAGAGCAGAATAGGCAGGATATGGTGTGGCCATGATACAACTCAGACTGCCCCAGACTGACTCCAGGCCTTTCAGGAAATCCCAGTAATAGAAGCAATTTTGAGCTCCACATTCCCTAGTACAGGATCATTTTAATTCATGAGCCCAGATAAGTTTTTAGATGAGTAGGTGAGCTCTCCCCTCATACATAGCAAAAAAAAAAAAAAAAAAAGAGTATATGGAAGGGGACAAATCAGGGGAGACAGAGGTAAGGAAGACCCAGATTCTGATTCAAGGAGAGAACTCTACTTTGGGGATCCTGGGTTGTGTGAAGCACTCTAGTGGGGTGCCAAGGCAAACACTGATGAAACAAAGAAAATTTGTGACTCAGTATACAAAAGTATATCTGAGGTTAGCCACAAGCAAGAGGTGTCCTGTGGGCTTGTCCATCTCCAGGGCCATCTCAGACTCTAGCACCCCTGCCCTCCAAATTAATCCAATGCTCCTTATTGGATTAAGTTAATGTTGCCTTACAAACTTTTTATGCGACTGTGTCTTTTGTTTTCTACCGTAATGTGTCTTTTATTTTGCACATGATGTTGAACTGGTGTCAGGAGGTGGTTATCTAAATGAATGAGTGGAACGGCTTGATGAGGGGTGTGAAGGAGAGTCTCAGGCACCTCACAGCCTCCTTACAAATGATGGCTCATTCAGACAACTCCAATTTCCTAGTTTTCTCCTTCTGGTTAAAACACATGTGCCTCTCCTCTCCGAGCCTACCCTTGGGAGCATTTCATCCTCCTCAGCTGCTGTTCTTCACTCCAGGCTGTCCTCTTCTTCTGTGTTCTCTGCCGTGCCAGGGTTTCCCCAGGCCTCTGCTGCTTTATTTGTCTTGCTCTGCCGGAGATTGTGAGAAGTAATAAATAGAGGCAAATAGGAGACAGGAAATAACTGCTTGGCAAAAAATTTAATATATTCATTATTCCTTTTTGTAATTACTTACTGGGCTGGGGAAAAGCCCAGTAAAAAGATATATATTTTATTTCCAAGAAAAAGGTTTCACACTTAAATATCCTAAAATTTGGAGTCTGGGGGGAATTTGGAGTCTAGATTTGTGACTATTATAGAAGAGGTGAGATTCATGGTTTTCAATTTGCTTTAGCCATAGAACTCTTGCCCCTCTTCCCTAAAGGACTCAATAAAGAACATCTGAAATCTGTTCAGAGGAAAAGGTAGGACTCTGGACATAGCACCAATTAGTAGGGTAGCTGGATATTAGGCTGAAGGAAATGTTCTGAAATCACTGGCTGTTAGATGTAGGTATATAGTATGGTACACATTTGGTGGGGGGAGGGTTATCCATTAACAGAAGTTTTGCTCTGGAGGAGGGCTGGGTTCAATTCTCACTGCTGCTTAGCTGTGTGACATTGGATTATTTAACCTATCAATACTTAAGTCTATTCATCTGTAATCTGAGGGTAATAATATCAGCTACTTCATAAAGTTATTTTATTAGAATAAAATGATAAAATGTGTACAGAACACTTAGCCCTGTATCTAGTACATGAAAAACATTCAATAAATATTAGCTAATATTTATATAATCATGTCTATTAATAGCTTGGATTGATTTTTATTCATACACAGGGCAAGAACTTACTGCCCAATGTAATTGTAAACTATTTTTTTTATTTTTTTGAGACAGGGTCTTGCTTTGTTGCCAGGGTAGGAGTGCAGTGGTGTCATCCTAGCTCAAGTGATCCTCCTGCTGTTAGGCGGGTAGCTAGACATGAGCAGTATAGATGACAGATATGACCAGGCTATTTTGCCTTGGTTTGGGTCAGGCTGACCTGGGCTATTATGGGAATGAGGCTAGACTTTGCTAGTGGGTTGTTTTCAAGACCTTGTAGGTGGGTTGTTTTGAGAAAGGAGTTAATTAAGACTCTGAGAGACTTCCAAGAAGTACTTGATACTCTTCAAAGTTGTGTATAAAACCCCTAGTGCCTACAGTCACTAGGACAGACCATGGCTTGCTATGTGAGTTGTTAATAAACTTTATTTTTCTTGCTAAAACTTTACTTATTCTTTTCAATTATTTCATCAGCTACCTCGAGCCACTGCACCACTCTAACACTCAGCCTCAAGAGTAGCTGGCAGTACAGGTGCATTCCACCACACCCAGATAATTTTTCCATTTTCTGTAGATATGAGGCTCTCATTCTTGCTAAGACTGGTCTTGAACTCCTGACCTCAAATGATCTTCCTGCCTCAGCCTCCCAGAGTGGTAGGATTACAAGTGTGAGCCACCACACCCAGCCAACTTCAAACTATTTTTGATGCTTTTAGTTTAAGTCCATCAGAAAGACACTTGTAATCAAAGAAAGGGTTGGGTTTATTTGCCTGCTAACAAGAGACAACAAACCATTGGGAACCATGAGGCATCTCAATAGAAGGATGTTGGAAAGAACTTATAAGAGTTGTGCTGTGTTAGGTAAGTCTAGGGAGGGTTTAAGGAAGTGGAGCCTTGTTCTGAACTGGATACTATCAGGAAGCAGGGCATTTTAATATTTATCAAGAAGGCAAGAAGAAGAAAATGCAAATTAACCTGTAATTGGTAAAAAAGCAGTAGTTACTCATTTTAAACAGGTGTCATAGTGATCTTTGCTGTGTAACAAATTATCCCCAAATTTAGCAGCTTAGCACAATCACCATGTTTTACGTCATACTGTTTCTAAGGGTCAAGAATCTAGGAAAGCCTTAACTGGATAGTTCTGGCTTAGGGTCTCACTTGAAGTCCTTGAAGGCTTAACTGGGGCCAGAGTTTGGCTTCCTTACTCATGTGGCTTCAGTTTCTCTCCACAGGGATGCTTAGAACAAGGGCCCAGTGTAAAAGATCTGACATGGGGGTCATGGGAGGAACACATTCCAATGAGTTTAATGACATAGTCTCGAAACTATGTACTGCCACCTCCATCTTATTCTCAGTAAGTTCAGTCCACTCAAAGGAGGGGAAGTTCTTCTCCCTAAATGGAGGAGTATCCAAATATTTATGGACTTTTTTTTACAAGTTAGGAAAATAGGATGTTTGGTCATTTTTGTGACTTGAATAATTGTGTGTGTGTGGACATGCATACACACACTCAGACGTAATAACAGAGTGGCCATATTTTAGCTAATTCATCACGGACACAAAGCACCTTTGTGTAGAGTTGGATTTCTGCGAAGTTATTTATATTCAACTAAAGGAAACCTGACTTTCCTGATACTGATTTATTTCTCCACAGCATAATTTCAGCAATAGGGACTGTGGTCGTGGGGTCTTGAACACAGTGATATTGCCCAGTAGGCCACTTCTCACATATTGCCTGTCTACCTGAGTAAAAGAATCTGGGCTTTGTTTAAAGGGATCCCCTACCCCTGGCTGGTCTAGGGTTACCCTGGTGACTAGTTCTGGTGAAAAGTTGTAAAGGGATATCACTGGGATGCTTCTTGTGAAAGACTATTTTCCATAAAAAGGAGGAGGCATGTGAACAGAAACGCTCTACTTCATGCCTTTCTGGATTCAAGTGTTTGTGTGAGGATGAGATGTGGCTATAGCGGCTGTCGTGCTAGCATGAGAGGAAGGACAAAAGCCAGCCCAAAGTCCTGGCATCACTGGGGCCCTTGGCCAAGCCCAGCAGTCACCAACCTCTAAACTTCTTCCCTTGTGAATTAAAAAAAAAAAAAATTTAATTTTAGAGTATTCTGTTCCTTGAATGCAAACAAATTTCTTACTGCCATTAAGAATTTTCTTAAGGTAATTTTGTTTGTTTGCTTTAGGAATTGTATAAAACAATAAAAAAGACTAAAAGCTGGGTATTTTTTTTCCAGTTTGAAAATATTTTATTAAACATTTTTTGATGTTGCCTCCTACCTCTTAAGAATAAAACTTCAATAAAAACAAATCTATATTGAATTCGTTTTCTTTATGTGAAGATACATGAATGAAATGTATATGAATATTTTCAAACAAAATATTTCACTGCCAAAACTTTAAATATCTCAAGAGCACAACATATTTTAAAGACACTTCAGAACAGTAGCTACTTCAATATTCTTAGGACTGACGAGTGATTAGTCTATCTATGGCTTAGGTTCTGTTTCCAAGCTTATTTCTTCAGCTGCTTCTACCTTTGAGAGCTTTGCACCATTTTCCAGTGTTTGCTGAACTTCATAGATGGTACTAAGAAGAACATGCAACTGTTTCTGTCTCAACTCCAGCTTATCTTCAGTGCTTTCTTTAATATGTGAGAGATATTCTAATTCTTTTCCCAGAACCTCTAGTTCCTTTAGTGTTTCACACCTGTCTGGATGATGCTGGCTCACTTTTGCCAAAGCATCATATTTTTGGCGATTTTTTCATATTCATTTTGCTTAAAGAATTTGCTTTTCGCACTCAGCAGTCTTTTCATGTGCTCCAGCAATGCTGCATTCTTTGTAAATTTATTCGTATTTTTCCATTTCTCTTAGATGCATATCATATACCAACAAAGTTTTGCCCACTGAAAATTCACATTGAGACAGTGTGCTCAGCATGCCCTGCAACTGGCTATGTCCTTCTTGGGATCCAGACTTGTACCATTTACTGAATGAATCTCTTTACCAGCAGATTAATTCTCTGATCATCTCCAGCACCATCTCCAGCAATTAGGAGACGTTTCCTTATGACTTCGTCACTCACTTCAGCTTGATTTTTTTCAAAAGCTCAGTTGAGGGAAATCATATTTATGGGAGACTGAAGAAGCTGTAGTTGGTCTTCAATATTGGTCAGTCACGGCTCCCATGGTGTGTGCGGCGGCTATAGTAGTGGCGCAAGCTCCTAAAAGCTGTTTCTATCACAATTACACTGTTAGACACATCTCATTCTTACAGAATTCCCATGTGGTATTAAAACATCCCCATTTGACAAAAGTTTAAAATGAGATCTAGATAGTTAGTAACTTGCCATGGTCAGCTGATAAGTATCAGAGCCAGTCTAGCTTAAGCTTGTTAGACGACTGACCTCAAACTTGCTGCTGGCCCTAACCTGGTATAAAGCACTCCTCCATTCCATAGCCTAGTTGTCCCTGTGATAATGACATTGGCCAGCACTCCTTCAGGACCTCTCTCCTCTCTAAGTAGAAATTGATAAGGAAATATGAGATGAGCAAAACCAGAAGAGTAGTTGAGCTTACAGAAATGCTAAGGGAATTTAAAGGAATTCAAAAAACGTATGCGCTTTAAAATATGGAAAATGTTACTTTTTAATCAAAAGTGACATTACAATTTTAAAGACTAAAACACGATGGTCAAGAAAATGACTTTCACCAAGAGAATAGAAAAATGTAATTGGTGATGCACGTTTAGAACATGTTTTTGCTGAACACCAAGTAGCCCATATTTTATCTTTATTCTTCTTTTTTAAAGGTAGGATTATTTGGGGACAAGAGATTAATGAGACAAAAGGCTATTTAGAATCTATTATATTTTAAGCCTCATGGAACATAAACTGCCCCGTAATCATTTCAGTACTGTCAAGAGAAAATGACGTTTATTTAGGAATGGGGTGTTGCAATTGGAGTACAAGCACCCTAGTAAACTATGCATATTTGGGGGGAGATAAAAGGAGACAGAAGTTTTGTTTATTTGTTTTTGAGACAGAGTCCATTCTATCAGCCTGGGTTGAATGCCATGTTGTCATAGCTCACAGCAACCTCCAACTCTTGGGCTTGGGCAATCCTCTTGCCTCAGTCTCCTAAGTAGCTGGGCCGACAGTTATCCACGACTACATCCAACTAGTTTTTCTACTTTTGCTCTTTCTCACTCAGGCTAGTCTTGAACTCTTGAACTCAAATAATCCACCCATCTCAGCCTCCCAGAGTGCTAGGATTACAGGCATGAGCTGGTGCACCCTGCTGAGACAGAAGGTTTGAAAGGAAAATTGAGAAGGAGTACTTAATTATACTGAGATAATTATCCCTGGCTACAAAAATCATAACAAAGGTAACACGGGTCTAAGATTGAATAGGAAGTTGCTTGGGCAGATGTCCTCACAGAAGTATTTTTTGTGTAAGTTTGTGACAGATTTTGTGAGAGGTTGTGGATTTTGCAGAGTCTTGTGATTTTTTTTTTCAAAGTGGCACACAAGCATGAGACCCCACCCTTCTCTGCCTCCCCAGCTCTATTTCTCAGGTTTTTTATTTTTATTCTTTTTTAGCATACATGACTGCATATGATTCTGACAACTTTCACATTTCCCACTTTCAATTGATACTTTTTTTTTTTTGGTATCACTTATCAATCATCCCTCAGTGCCAGTCCAAGGTTGCTGGTTTTGTCCCACACTGGAGGGAGTGACTGGCAACTGAGAGTCAGTGTCAAAACCCTTTTAGCTGCATTTGACCAACAAGTGGGGTTTGGAAGGGAGTGGCTCTTCTTTTTAAAGGTGGGGTTATTTGAGAATAAAAGATTATTGAGACAAAAGATTAAGGAGACTCTATTATAGTCTAAGCTTCTTGGAATAGAAACTACCTCATAATCAATTTAATACCTGACTCCACCAGCTATATCCCAGTACCTAGGCCCATAGTAGAAACTAATTTTTTTTTTTTTTTTTTAATTTGGAGACAGAGTCTCACTTTGCCGCCCTTCGCAAAGTGTCATGGCATCACAGTTCACAGCAACCTCAAACTCTAGGGCTCAAGCAATCCCCTTGCTTCAGCCTCCCGAGTAGCTGGGACTACAGGCACCCACCACAACACCTGGCTATTTTTAGAGACAAGGTCCCACTCTGGTTCAGACTAGTCTTGAACCTGTGAGCTCAGGCAATCCACCCCACTCCCCCTTGGCCCTCCAAGGTGCTGGGATTACAGGCATGAGCCACCACGCCCAGCCCAGTAGAAACTGATTAAAAAAAAACAAAAAACAAAAACCCAACTTATTGAGTGAAAGAAAGATTTAAGTAAACATGTGGCCACTTCACACTTCTGAGGTTTGTGACTTTTAGTAGGTCCTGTGAACTAAGTTTCTCAGGCTCCGGTTTGATTCAGCTCTTTCCTTCTTACATCCCAGTCACTCCTCATTGACCCCACCGTGAGCCTTCCCCTTGGAAGACTGGTTCTTCCACTTCTTCCAGACGCTGGAGAGAAATCTCACTCTCACTATGACTGGGCTCCTTCCCACTGCTTATTTGCTTTGCTGCCTGTTGAACAAATCTGTTTGAGTTTGACAAGAAAGGTTTCCCAGGAATTATTAAAATACATGAAATCTTAGCAAAGTGGCCCCTGGATATTTCAGCAAAAAAAACAAAACAAAAAATACTTCTAAAAATTTTGTTTTGTTAATGGGTTATCCCCTGATTAAAATTAAACACTGGTTGGTATATAACTTTTATGTAATAAGTAGTTTAGGCTTAGGTATCAGTATTATCTTTGAAATATGAGAAGGTAATTAGCTTATTGCCTATGTGAGTTAGCGTTGCCTGGGGTACCCAGACCCTAAATTTGTATGGTGGGTCACCCTTGCAGTACTTGGGCAGCCCAATCACTAAATATTTTGTTCCTTTTAATGTAATTTT
Source organism: Loris lydekkerianus (assembly GCA_963574355.1). NCBI lineage: Eukaryota > Metazoa > Chordata > Mammalia > Primates > Lorisidae > Loris > Loris lydekkerianus. Next base: position 22,667 of record CAUYPK010032498.1, on the reverse strand, counting down.
TTGTCCCTGCCCTTGCATGCCTGGCCACCCACCTGTGCCTCATAAAACTACTCTCAGGTGCCCAGTAGGCCGCTGGTTTAACAGAACATGCATCTACCCTTGCCATGTCTTCTGCAATCCCCTTTGTGAGGTCCTGCATCTGTCGGGGTACATTTGGGACCCCCATATACACACCTTCATCTCCCCTCCTTGCTGACTTTGCTTAGAGAGGAGAAATACTGCAACACTCCTCCTTTTGGCTAGAGATCCCTCACTTATTTTTTTCTGAGGGCTTCCAAAAAAAGGCACACAAACATGGCAGCTTGAAAGAACAGAAATTTATTCTCTCATAGATTCTGAAGGCCAGAGGCCCCAAACCAAAGTGTCATCAAGGTTGGAGCCTTCTGGAATCTCTGAGGCAGAATCTGTTTGATTCCTCTCTCCTAGTTTCTAGTAGTCAGCAGCATTGCAGATGGCTTGTAGATACATGGTTCTAATCTCTGCCTCTATGGCTCCATGCTGTTCTCCTCAGTGTGTCTCTGCCTGACCTTCTTGTAAGGACAGTAATCGCATTCTAGGGTTCTGGGGACATGAATTTTGGAGGGATGCCATTCAACCCAGTATACCTCCTTTCTTACCAGCATAAGGCTATATTCAAGCTTGCTTGGGATTTCACCTACACTCTGAGCCTAGATTTCTTAAGCAAGCTCATTTATCTAGATAGACAGGAACTAGAAAGTTAGGCTTTCATCATTTGACTACTCATTAAGAGTGGCAGCTCAGACAAAATAATGTGCATATAAATTATTCAAAGCTCACCTAATATTAATAGTATCCTAATAATTATGGGTAGCTACCATACACTGGACAGCTACACTGTGCCAGGCTTAACACTGATCTTTATTAATGATAATAAAAGCTAACACTTGATAATTAACAGTTTGTCATGTTATATGTCTAGTATTTCTTATATGGTATCTCATTCAATCCTCATAACAATCCAGTGAAATAAGTGTTATTAGTATTATCCTCATTTTACAAATGAATAAATGAAGCCTTACAGAAATTAGGTAATTTGTCAAAGTTAACCATTTTCTTAATTGGATGTCAGAGTCCAGAGATTAAACTTTTAAACACTGTTCAATGTGGTCTCCCTTCTTCTCCAGTTGGGAGATGAGAAAAATGTGGGTGCAAGAAACGAAGCCACTAGCCTGAAGTCTCTTACCTGGAATGCAAATCCTTACCCGTTTTCCCTTAAATCTCAGTTCTTTTTTAGCACCTCATTTCAAGCTTGGTTCCTACACGGTCCCAGGTGATGACAGCAATGAAAATAGGGTAGTTGACTCTTTGAGGATTCAACAGATCAAAAAGAGGAAGTTGAACCATGGACATAGTGATTTGGAAGGTTTGCCCAAGAGTTTGTTAAATTCACATTAGCCTGACTTTCTGGGAGTTTGTATTCTAGAGCCCTTTCTTTTTTCTTGAGATTCTTGAGTGAGATTCTAGGCATGGGTGAGCAAGACACTGCCCTCTGCTCTGTGGATGTGGGGCCCTGGAGACTCTCATGTTGGGGGCTGGCTCATGCTAGAATTGGCTCCAGGACTCAGACCACTTGTCTGCTTTCAGCTCATTTCCTATATCCTTTTTTTTTCTTTTAACTTGTTCTCTTCTTCTTCTTCCCCTCTTTCTTCAACTATTTTATAAACAGTCCTCAAATGCCCATAGGCTTTGTGTCCCTCATGTAGCATGTCATTTCCCCTGTGAGCTTCCCTCTGAGGTACATTGTGTCTCAGTCCCTCACTCTGAAATGGACTTAATAATATTATCTTCTTTATAGTTTTATGATCAAATGAGATAATGCTTTAGTGAGCTAATAAACATTAACTACTATTAATTGAAGGAACATTCAGTTATAAAGAGAAATACATGTAGAGACACAAATCACTAAGGTCATTTTTAGCAAATTACACACCATAGTTTCAGAAGGAAGGAGGCCATCTACTCTCTTTCCAACACACTGGTAAAAATTTCACTGTATCTCTGACTTGCAATCATTTTTTTGATATAAAACATTCTGTTCCACTTTTTCCAGAAAGCCTTGAAATGTTTTAGAAATTTGCACATCTGAGTGTCCAACTTATATTTCCCATACGAGGTCTCAAAAATGGAAGTGACATGAACAACATCAAAGTCAAAACTCTTTCTCAGACTGTGCATTGATTAGGAAAATAAGTTCACTATGTTTTAGGGATATTTAAACCTTTTTTAAATTTTAAAATTGGAAGTTTTTAGTTTTGAAATAATTCAAGACAAAGCACAAACTCATTCTCAGCTTTGACTTATCCTGCAGAATTTTAGCTCTGACCTCAGTTTAGTTACCAGCTTTCTCATGGTTATGTAATTCCTGACCTTGTCTTCGGAGAAAATTGTCATAAGGCTTCGTTTTGTCACATAACTTCACTCCTAGTGCCAGAAAAGAGAAAACAAGATCACAGTGCTGCTTGACCACAGGTTCTGCAACAATGCCCAGGGCTCTTTCTTCCAGAAGTGTGTTTAGCTGAGGAACCCCTGATATCAGACAGGCATACCTCCTCCTGCCTTTGCTTTTATAGCTTATAGGCAATATGCAATTTCATACTCACTCATTTCCATTTTTTGCCAGGCACGTTTATAGAAGGAAGAGAGTGCCCCTATGTCATCTGAAAGGAAACTAGCAAAGGCAAGACCAACCCTTGACCTTCAGCATGATGCCATACTTGACCTTGATAATGAAACAAACAAAAAACCAAAAAAACAACAAAAGATTTAGCACCAGACTTGCAGGGACAAAAGTTATAGTGGCAAATCCCCCAAAGTACAGTGTTTAGGATGAACCAAGGTGATCCTAATATGTGGTTCTGTGCTGTGTTTCTTAAGCCATCTTTGGTAAAGACCGCTTTCAACTCTCCCCCAAACCACCAAGGACTGATTTGTTTGTAAGATACAATAAAAATAAATTACTAGAAAAATATAACAAAAAACTAAAGAGCTACAAAATATTAGCTCATTTTAAAAATTATTAGATTTAACAGACATAAACTTAATTTGCCAGTTTGCTATAGAAGTTTTTAAATACTGTCAATATTGAAGCCTTTCTCATTATGGACCACTAACATTGATGCTGGCTGAGACCAGGCTGTTAGTGGCACTGCTAGTTGGGAAGAAACTGGTCCCAGAAAGGCTTCACCCTGTAATCACTTGGGGAAATGGTCCCCAAACTGTGTTTAGTTAAAAGGAGGGCACGTGGAAGTTGGCCAGGTATTGTATTTTTTAATAGCTTCTCAGGTCTTTCCCAATGTGCCACCAAAGTTGACAAACATTTATCCAGAATAAATGCCTTATTCTTAAGTAAGCTTCATTCCTGCCAAGTACTGATAGACAGCTGAATCTACTACAAGCAAAATAATAACCCTGAAGAAATGCCTAGAAACATGAGGCATTGTAGCCCAGCCTGTCTAACCTAAGGAAACTAAGTAAAAGCTTTTGCTTTTACCTTTTAGAGACAGTTCTAGAATTCATAAGGAAAACTGTTAAAGAATTCCTTTAAGAAACAATGACTCCTTTGCTCTTCTACCAACATTAGTTAACCACATGATCTATATTTGATTCATTTGTGAATTTACCAGGAGGGAGTACATTTTATAGTATGGTACCCATGAACCTGTGTGTAAAACTAGATGCTGCATTTTACTACTTGTGAGACCAAGAGCAAGGTATCTAAAATCTCTGAGCCCTTGCTTCTTAGACACCTTCCTTAAAGGGTCAATTTTGAGCTTTCAATGAAATAACCCACACAAATTGATTACAAATTAATATCTTACAGGTACTAGAATTACTGAAATATTAACTCTCACCCCATTTCCAGGGCTGCCGTCTACCCAACATGTCCCGAAATGGCAAGCCAGCCGGCATCTGCTCTCCAGGGCTGTGGACACATTCTGATTGATCAGTCTTTTGGGTTAATAAATATTTTAAATATTATATCAGTCATCATGTTTCTTATGCAGAGTATGTTCAAAATGTATAGTGCCAGAGATTATAAGTTAATAAATTAGCACCTAGTGTTTATTAATTTTTCATGAGCATAATTGATGTGAATAAGACTTCAGGCTTGGCAACTATAGCTCAGTAGTTAGGTGCCGGCCACATACACCAGGGCTGGCAAGTTTGAACCCGGCCCAGGCCTGTTAAACAACAATGACAACTACAACAAAAAACAAACAAAAAGTAGCCGGGCATTGTGGCGGGCACCTGTAGTCCCAGCCATTTGGAAGGCTGAAGCCAGAGCATTGCTGTGAGCTGTCACGGCATTCACCAAGGGTAACCAAGTGAGACTCTGTCTCAAAAAAAGAAGAAAAAAAAAAGACTTCAGAATCTACTCAAACATAGACTCTAATCAGTCAAGCTTTTGAACTTATAAGAGTGAGAAGTTTCTAGGCTCAAGGTAACCTCATAAAAATACAGAATCCCAGGGAGATGGGATTCAACATTACCCTTGATCTAGTCTTTATCCATCTTAAAGATAATATAAGCCACAAGGAGCACCTGGGTGGAGCAGCCAAAGCAGAAATAGCTGATTCACTGTGACAGGAGCGTTTCCATTGTACTCGGAAGCCCAGGCAACAAAGGCGATTTCACCAGCTCCATAACACCAAACAAAACAGTAAAGAAGTTGATGAATGTTGTGTTTTTTATACTACTTAAAACTATAACAAATTACTGTTGGTGTCTCCTCTTCCTCTTCTTTCACTTTGCTCATCCATCCTTGCAAACACTCTTACATTTTAAGGCTTATGTGATAACGATTATTTTTGAAGACATAGATCTCTAAGGACTTTCCAGTTCACGTGCTGAGATGTGTTGGTGCAAGTTCAGCTTCCCCTCTCCAGCAGCCAGCAACAGCAGTGCAGGAGAGTGAACGGAGGAAGTCACAATGAAGTCTGTAGACTTGGCCCAGACATGTACTCCTCACTAGCCCTTTGTGTTTTCAATTGCCAGTTCTCGTGTTCCATAGACTTACACAACACTGAAGTTAGTCTAACCTTACCAATGGTGCAGGAGGTCCACTTGCATTGTTCCGCGTAGATGATTCCACCCTTTTAAGGATAAGCACCTCAAAACTTTCGTAAGTAACCCATTTAAGATTGAAACTTTCTTCCTTATACAGAAATCAAATGAGTCTTAAGAGTTTCACTCATATTTCTACTTCCAAGCTTTGAAAAACACAAGGGAATACTCCCCTCACCCCCAGAGCCCAGAGGAACCTCCTCTTCTTCCCAAACTAAGGCTTGCCAATATAAAGCTGGTTAAAGCTAAACTGTGAGAGTTGAAGTGGGGTAGGAGGCGAATGAGCTTCCTCTCTGCCTGCCCCAGCTGCCACACTGCTGCAGACCCAGCTCTTCTGAGAGTTCCCTCTGGACATGGTGCAAACCTCTACAATGAATTAGTCCATGGTCACTTCTGGGGTTCACATTCCAGAATCCTACTCTGTAGGATGACAAGTTCTGAGGGGAACTCTAGAAATAGCTACAGAGAATATATCACTGAACAGCCCCCTACAGCCACCTCTGCCTTCTTCCCAAAGTTGGGCCTCATGCCTTCCAGATCTTAGGCACGTCATTCCCTTTATAGTTGCTATGACATTTTCACACCTGTGCTATGACATTTTCACACCTGTCCTCTGCAAGAGACAGGCTCAAGGTTCACTCTCTGGAAAGAAGAACTACTTGGCCTTGCTGCCTTACAGACATTTTCAACATGTCCTCAACCAAATAAATGGCAAAATTGATTTTTCTGTGCTTTTTTTAAAAAGGGAGATAATAAATAGAATAAAAAGAACTTGGATTTATTTTTTTTTTCCACAATCCTTGACCTTGAAGTGGAATTCTTATCAGCCAGTACACTTAGTTGGTAAGCTGAGTAAAATGGAGTTTATGTGAAGCAGATGTGAAGCCCTTGCCTTGCAACAAAAAAATCTGCTTTGGATTCTTTTCGTGAGTAGGGTGTGCGTGCAGAAGCAAATTATCTGAAACTGCCAAACACAATCTCCATGGCAGCTCTGAAAGCTGGCAAGGCGTGCCTGCAAAAGGATTAGCAAAAGCTTCCATATCAGGGCAGAGCTGCAGGTGCTGTGTCCCCAGAAGGCTTGGCGGAGCCAAAGGCACGAGGGGATGAGTTTCAGCTTGCATTCAGCCTTAGGACTCACCACCTGAGTTTATAGCTGGAGAAAGAAAATTTTAGGAAGAAAGGTCAAAATAAAACTCCACCCTCAAGGTTTGGAGTTTGCCTAAGCAGAGCACAAGTCAGCAGTGTTTACTGTAATTGTGGGTGACTGCCCTTGTGTACCATTCAGTGAGTACAGTTACATAACTATTTCTGCTATTAAGAATGATTCAGCAATAAACTAGGATCCATTTCATGTGTACACAAGGACCCTTTTCTTTCTCTCTTACCCTTTCAGATATCTATTTAATTTTGATTTGCTGAATGTTTGACAGTTTATTAAGTTTAATAAGCACTTCCTCACATATTACCTCACTTTGCTTTTGAAGTGGGGCTCTTTGTGAAGTTCAGGGCATTAGTGTCTTGGCCAGGAGCACTTACCAGTCACCCCTGGAGAAGATACTCTTGACTCTGCAGTCATCCTGAGAAGGGTGATCAGCATTCTGGATGGAGTCCATGACAACGTCCATGACAGAAGAGCAAAGGAGCCGGGCTAAGAGAGAGCAGGGATGATCTCCCGAAGTTAGCATGACCCTGTAGGCCATCCAAACTCACAGACCTGAGGCAATGCAGAGTGTGGATGGGGTAACTGGCTGGTGGCCATTTGTCTGGGACGCTGCTACTTTGGGCACGAAAAAGCCTGCATCTTGGGCAAACCAATGACCTACCCATGTACAGATCATATTTTGCCTGTTTGGTTCCACATTAATTTCTGGTAGCACTTCCAGGTCCAGGAGGAGCTTTAGTATCCATATGCTGAGGAAATTCTGAAGGCTTCCATGACCTCATAGTCAACGTTGGCAAGACTTTTTTTTTCTAAATTTTAATTATTATGGGAATGTACCAGATGTACATTAATATCCTTGTGCAGTACATGTGATGTTCCCTGGCACACAATGTGAATAAATCAAATCAGGGTAATTGGAGGAGCCATCACCTCAGCTGTTTATCATTTCTTTGTGTTTAGAAACATTTCAATTCCACTCTTTTAGTTATTTTAAAGTATACTCCAACTTATTCTGGTCACTTTGTTGTGTTAACAAATGTTGTTCATTCTATCCAACTATATTTTTTACCCATTAACCATCTCTACTTTATCCCCCTTCCTTACCCCCCTTTCCAGCCTCTGGCATTCTACTTTCTGACTCCATAAGATCAATTTCTTTTAATATTTAGCCCCCACATATGAGTGATAATATGTGAGATTCGTCTTTCTGTGCTGGTCTTACTCACCTAACATAATGTTCTCCAGTTCCATCCATATTGTTTCAAATGGCAGGATTTTATTCTTTGTATGGCTATATAGTAAGTACTTCATTGTTTATGTGTATCACAATTTCTTTCTTTCTTTCTTTTTTTGTTTTTTGAGACAGAGACTCAAGCTGTCACCCTGGGTAGAGTGCTATGGTGTCACAGCTCACAGCAATCTCAAACTCTTGGGCTTAAGTGATTTTCTTGCCTCAGTCTCCCAAGTAACTTGGACTACAGGTGCCCACCACAACATCCAACTATTTTTTGGTTGCAATTGCCATTGTTGTTTAGCAGGCCTGCGTTGGATTCGAACCCACCAGCTCTGGTGTATGTGGCTGGCACCCTGGCCACTGAGCTATAGGCACCAAGCTGCTGTATCACAATTTCTTTATCCATTCTTCTGTTAATGTACAGTTAGGTTAATTCCAAATCTTGGCTATTGTAAAGAGTGCTGGAATAAACATGGAATGCAGATACCTTTTGATATACTGATCTCCCATCCTTTGGATATACCCAGTAGTGGGATTGCTGGGTCGCATGGTAATTCTATTTCAATTTTTTGAGGAACTGCTATACTATTCTCTATAGTGGTTGCACTAATTTACAATTTCACGAATAATGTATGGGGGTTCCCCTTTCTTTACATTTTCTCCAGCATTTGTTGTTGCATATTTTTTTAATAAAAGCTATTTTAACTGGGGAGAGATGATATCTCACTGTATTTTTTTTTTTTTTTTTTTACATTTCTTTTCTCTCTCTCTTTTTTTTTTTTTTTTTTAATTGTTGGGGATTCATTGAGGGTACGATAAGCCAGGTTACACTGATTGCAATTGTTAGGTAAAGTCCCTCTTGCAATCATGTCTTGCCCTCAGAAAGTGTGGCACACACCAAGGCCAGACCCCCCTCCCTCCTTCCCTGTAGTTTTGATTTGTATAATATAAAAGCCATTTTAATTGGGGTGAGATAATATCTCACTGTAGTTTTGATTTGTATTTCTCTGATGACTAGTAATATTGAGTGTTTTCTCATATGCCTGTTAGTCATTTGTATGTCTTCTTTTGAGATATGTCTATTCAAATTCTTTGCCCACTTTTTAATCAGATTGTTTTTATTTTTTCCTGTTGAGTTATTACAGCTTCTTAAATATTCTAGTTATTAGTCCCTTGTCACATGGGTAGTTTGCAAATATTTTCTGTCATTCCATGGGTTTTCTCTTGGTTGATTGTTTCCTTTGTTATGCAGAAGCTTTTTAGCTTGATGTGATCCTATTTGTCTAATTTTGCTTTGGGAAATTACTTAAGACGTCTTTGCCCTGATCAATTTCCTGAAACATTTCTCCAATGTTTTCTTTTAGTAGTTTCATAGTTTAGGTCTTAGATTTAAGTCTTTAATCCATTTTGATTTGATTTTTGTATACAGTGATAGATAAGGGTCTAATTTCATTCTTCTGCATGTGGATATCCAGTTTTTCCAGCACCATTTACTGAAGAGACTGTCCTTTCCCCACTACACATTCTTGCCATCTTTGTAAAAGATACATTCACTGCGGATGTCTACACTTTTTTCTGGGTTCTCTATTCTGTTCCATTGGGCTATGCGTCTGTTTTTATGCCAGTACCATGCTATTTTGGTTTCTGCAGCTCTGTAGTATAATTTGAGGTCAAGTAACGTGATTCTTCAGTTTTGTTCTTCTTATTGAGAATAGTTTTAGCTATTCTGAGTCTTTTGTTGTTCTATATAAATTTTAGAATTATGTTTTCTATTTGTGTGAAGAGTGTCATTGATGGAGATTGCATTGAATCTGCAGATTGCTTCAAGTAGTATGGGCATTTTAACAATACTGATTTTTTTCAATCCCTGAGCGTGAAATATCTTTCCATTTTTGTGTGTGCCCTCTTGGATTTCTTTCATAAGTGTTTTATAATTCTCATTATAGATATGTTCCAATTCTTTGGTTAAGTTTATTTCTAGATATTTTCTTTTATTTGTAGCTACTGTAAATGCATTACTTTCTTGGCTTATTTTTCAGATTGTTTTCTGTTGACATATACAAATGTTACTGAGTTTTGTACACTGATTTTGTATCCTGAAACTTTACTGAATTTACCAGTTTTTTTTTTTGTTTGTTTTTTGTTTGTTTGTTTTTTGTTTTTTGTTTTTTGAGACAGAGTCTCACTTTGTTGCCCTCAGTAGAGTGCATGGTGTCACAGCTCACAGCAAGCTACAGCTCTTGGGCTTAGGCGATTCTCAGCCTCCTGAGTAGCTGGGACTTACAGGGGCCTGCCACAAAACTTGGCTATTTTTTGTTGCAGTTTGGCTGGGGCTGGGTTTGAATCCATCACCCTCGGTATATGGGGCCGGCGCCCTACTCACTGAGCCACAGGTGCCACCCTGTTTATCAGTTTTAATAGTTTTTTCTTTTCTTTGAGGTTTTAGATTTCTCTAGATATACTATGATTATATTAGTGAAAACAAGGATAATTTGACTTCCTCCTTTCTGATTTGGATTTCCTTTACTTCTTTCTCTTGTTTGGTTGCTCATGTTAGAACTTCTGATGCTATTCTGAATACACAGTAGGGAAAGAGGATATCTTTGTCTTGTTCCAGATCTTAGAGGAAAGACTTTCAGTTATTTCCCATTCAGTGTGATACTGTCTGTGGGTCTGAGATAAATGACTTTTATCCTTGAAATAAGTTTCTTCTATATCCAATTTTTTGACAGTTTTTATCATAGAGGGATGTTGAGTTTTCTCAAATGCTTTTTCAGCATTATTGAAATAATCGTGTGATTTTGTTCTGTTGAAATGCAAGACATTAATTGCATCAATAGCAATGCCATTAATTGACTTGCACGTGTTGAACCACCCTTGCATTCCTGGGATAAATCCCACTTCATCATCATGAATAATCTTTTAAGGATGTTGTTGAATTCAGTTTGTTAGTATTTTGTTGAGGATGTTTGCATCTATGTTCATCAGTGATATTGGCCTACAGTGTTTTGTTGTTGTCATTGCTGCTGTGTGTTTTTGTCTGGTTTTGGTAGCAAGGTAATATAGGTCTTGTAGAGTAAGTTTGGGAGTATTCTCCCCTCCTCAATTTTTTGGACTAGTTTAAGTTGGGTTGGTATTAATTCTTTGAAGGCTTAGAAGAATTCAGCAGTGAAACCATTGGGTCCTGAGCTTTTCTTTGATGGGAATTTTTATTATTGCTTCTACCTCATTGTTATTGGTTTATTTAGGTTTTAGATTTCTCCTGGTTCAATCTTGGTAGGTTGTATGTGTCTAAGAATTCATCCATTTCTTCTAGGTTTTCCAATTTATTGGCATATATTTGCTCATAGTAGTCTCTAATGATCCTTTGAATTTCTGCAATATCAGATGGGATGTCTCCTTTTTCACCTCTGATTTTATTTATTTGTATCTTCTCTTTTTCTCTTAGTCTGGCTAAAGATGTGTCAATTTTGTTTATCTTTTCATGAAACCAACCTTTTGTTTTGTTGATCTTTTTTATTTTTGTTTCAATTTCATTTATTTCTGCTTTGATTTTTATTATGTCTTTTCTTCTACTACTTTTGGGTTTGATTTGCTCTAGTTTCTCTAGTTCTTTGATATGTATAATTAGGTTGTTTATTTGAAGGTTTTCTACTTTTTGGTGTAGGCAATTATGGCTATAAACTTTCCTCATATCTTATCTTTCCTCATATCTTATAGGTTTTGATATGTTATGTTGCCATTTTCATTTGTTTCAAGAAATTTTTTCATTTCCTTCTTAATCCCTTCATTGATCCTTCTGTGGTCATTCGGGAGCATATTGTTTAATTTCCATGTATTTGTATATTTTCCAATGTTCCTCTTATAATTGATGTCTAGTTTTATTCCATTGCAGTCAGAGAAAATACTTGGTGTAATTTTAATTTTTTTAAATTTTCAAGGCTTATTTCATGATCTAATATATGGTCTGTCTTGAGAAGGTCCATGACATGAAGGGAAGAACATGCACTCTGCTGCTGTTGGATGAAATATTCTGTAATATCCATTAGGTCCATTTAATTCTGGGTGCTGCAATGTGGGATGCATAGATATTTGGAATTGTTATATCCTGTTGCTGAATTGACTTCTTCATCATTTTATGTATCACAACCTTCTTTATGTCTTTTTATAGTTTTTGACTTTTGCAAGACAGTTTTTACTGAGCTTGGACTTCAGAACATATTGTTTCAAGTGGTTACAAGTTAAATATTTTTAAACATCAAGCAACCAAACCATAATATTAATAATAATAATAATAATATAAGAAACCTACTGGAGTGAAGTTAATGATGATGACATTTGCTACTGATTATTAACCTAGCATTGTACTAAGAGCTTTATGATATGACCCTCACCACTAATCCTCAGGACACCCATGCAATGTTGTCATTATTAGTCCCATTTTATGAATATGAAAGCTGAGGTGATACATATTCAAGCAAGGCTCCCGGCCCTGAACCAAGTGAATCTGGTTCCAAAGCCCAGGTTTCTGTGACATAATTCTCAAAGGTATTCTAAGATCCCCTGTATTCTGACCTAAGTAAGTTAGAAATACAAGGGTACTCTGAGGTACGCATTAAGGTACTTATAAGCTCTTATAAACTGTGAAGGCCCATGGTAATTAGGAGATTGATTACCCTGAAAGTTTCAGTGTTAGAATTTCATAGAAGCATGGTGTTTATAAGAAAGATTCCTCTGGACAATTCTCTAAACCTAAATTTAACACTTACCTACTGTATATCCAACATGACCGTGATGTTTTTAGGTCAAATTTTTGGTTACCTTTTACATTTCAGTTTTTGAATTTCATCATCTAATCAATTCTTATCAACAATGGATTAGAACACATTAAGACTTATTTAGATATTTAAGCCTCACTTGATAAGCTATTTTTTTTGTAAAGTTTTGTTTCTCACATTAATATGCTATGACGTTTTGCCAAGCCCTTGAGAGAGATTATCAGTTGGCTCTGTTGTCTTTTGTGCTGGAACCAGTCATATTGGCACACAGTTGCCTCCCAGTTGGTACCCTTTTGCTTTTGTTCACAAGTAAACAAGTTTTTATTCCTGAGATAAAGTTTAGTTTCTTTGATTTGAAAACTGAGACTCAGAATAACTCTTTTGGTGCACACCTGCTTACCTTTGTCTGATCATGCCCACAAAACATGCTGGGTTTCTTTAGCATTTACTGTTGAAACCATTATGCTTACTCACAAGCCCGATCAATTGACATTGCTTTTACCCGGTAGGTTTAATTTGGCTAATGAATTAGAGTAACTAATTCTAATTCTGAATTAGGCATAAATATATCTTAAATTAGACCTAGCACTTATTATATTACATTGAGAGGGAGATTTGTGGCAATGCTTATATTTATTTTTTTTTAAATACTTTTATTTATATATGTTATCTGAAAAATATATTTTTGCAAAGTTCTTCTCTGGGTTGGTAAGCATCCAGGTTCTAGATTTCATACTCTGAACAGCATTGGCTGATAACCTGTCTCACTCGATCACTCCACAAGAGTAAGACCTGCTTTGTGTAGATTGAGTTGACTGGAAGGGCATTATGTGCCAGTATACTCAACTAACCATGGTCAAAAATTAAATCTATCTTGGACATTCTCCTGTCAAGAGTTAGTAGATCCAGACTAGGCATGGTGGCTCACACCTATATACCTGGCATTCTGGGTGGGTGAGGCAGGTGGGTTGCTTGAGGTCAGGAGTTTGAGACCAGTCTGAACAAAACAAGACTTCATTTCTACTAAAAATAGAAAAACTAGCTGGCGTTGTGGTGGGTGCCTAAAATCCCAGCTACTAGAGAGGCTGAGGCAAGAGGATCACTTGAGCCCAGGAGTTAGAGGTGTCTGTGAGCAAGGCTGAGGCCATGGCACTCTAGCCTGGGTGACAAAGTGATATTCTATCTCGAAAAAGAAAATCTGGAATTAGTGTATCCAGTATATTCTAGCGTCATTGCACTTCTCTGGAATTTGAGAGCTAATATATAGGCTGGATTTCAATTCCCCTTTAACCCCTGTTCTGAGGATCTTTATGTTATGTGCAAGCTATACAACCATGAGACAACTCTGTGGATGATGTGATTTAAGGTCAGATGATAATTTCTCTATATGTAGGTATAAGTTCTACTTAACTTTTTATCCCCCAAATACCAAGAAATCACAGTCATCCATATTTGTATTTTATCCCCAACTCCTGTTGCCAAACCCATTCCAACTTCTTTACATTTCTTTGGCCCTATTGCCATTTATATTTAATTGTATGTTTTCTACAAACTATGTCAAGTCTTTGTAGACTAGAATATGAACACAAATGTCCACACACATCTCTAAAATCAGCTGTGCCCAGAAAAGCAGCTTGCACTTAAGAAGCATACAAAACACTTTTTATGAATTGTGTTGACCTGAATTAATCTAACCTGTTTTTATATCCTCCAAAATAAGATTGATAGAAATACTTTCATCCCTTTCCATACGTTTGAGTATCCCGGTCCTTGTTAGAGCTGTACTCTTGGTCTGTTCATAATAGTTACTGTATTTCTTTTCACAGCTTGGTCTGCCAGGGGTGGGGCTTGTGGACCATTGAAAGGTTTTGAAAGCTATGAGTCATATTGCTGAAGGCAGAACTTTTGAGGCAGAGTATTTATGTGAAGGCACAATATGCTGTTATTAACAGCAGAAGGAACTGAGTATCAGTCAGGAAGAGTCTCTGATTACAGAAATACAGAACCAAGAGAAAGACAGGATGGGCACTGCAGGAAAAGTAAGCTGAATATTTCTTTCTCTTCATCATCATGGTCTAATGATGTGGGGTTGATTCTCAGAACTTTGGATCCATTAAAATAATTAAGTACTTGGGGATAATTCTTGAGGAATGAAATGCCTATCAAGCAGGAAATGCTGGATGAAGTATTTCAGAGAATACCAGCAGAGGCAGGCTTAAGTTGAGAACAGGGTAAGACACTGGAGGAAAATAGAGATGTGCTTTATACTGGCATTACGACTGATCCAAACTCAGGAAAGCTGGGTATTTGCTCTGATAGGCAGAATGTTTCCATAAGGAGACCTCAGCAATCTTAGTAGCACACATTAGGTTCATGTCTATAGTTCAAAACCTCAAACCCAGCTTTTAGAAAAAAGTTTCCTTCCATTGACTATGAAAAATGCTAATTCTGGGTTGCAAAGTAGACAAGAAAGTATAATACTTTTAAAACTTCAAACTTCCTAATGATATAGTTTCTATAAAAATATAAGTTTAAAAAAATTTAAAACAAGAGTACATTATAAAGTAGATTATTCTTTAAAAATAACAGTCAGCAGAGTTGATATTAACTTTAGAAATCACTTTCATTTATTTAAATTTGCAAGCAAATCAGCGTAGTTCCTCCTTTCACAGGGGCACACAATTGCTTCAAGTGTTAGATGTTTTTGTTTGTTTTGTTCTTATTTAAACACTTCGCATTTAGCCAACCTTAAGGTTTTTAGGAAAATAAAGACAACATTTGAAGTCATCTTTATCAAGAGGCCCTAAAACTTGAAATGATTTTTTCTTAGAATTGAATAAAAATAGAATAAAAGCATTATACTTTGAGTCAGAAATTCAGCAAAACCAGATTACTTGGGGAATTAATTTTACACTACAGAAGCTAGCAACTCTACCCAGGGATATTAATGAACTTTAAAGTTGGAAGGAATATGAAAAATTTGCAGCTTTAGGTGCATGCATCAGGTCTAGTTATGCTGTCTCTACAAAGCGGATATCCAGCCATGGTGAGAATATCTCCAGTGGTGGGGAACTCAGTAACCTCAACTTTCAATTATAATTAATGACTCAGTATACAATATATAAAGAGCGTACAAGCTTTATAGAGATAATAGTGTGGCTACATAGGGTTATGTATTTCCCAAATTCCTTTAGTGTTCCGGTGTAGCTCATGAAAGAAGGGGTCCCCTTTAATTGGAGATTACATTTTTTTCTCTGTGTAATAAATGTTTCATTTTTCACTAGATAAGTAAATAATAATTGTTGTCAGTTTGGTAGAGCCATAACAGAAATTTATTTTCTCATAGATCTGGAGTCTAGAATTCTAAGATCAGGTGTCAGCACAGTTGGGTTTTTGGAGTCTAGATGGCCCTCTTCTCTCTGTGTCTTCACATGTCCTTTCCTTTGTATCTATCTGTGTTCTAATCTCCTCTTCTTATAAAGACAAGTCATCTTGGATTAAGTCACACCACCTATAATTCCTAGGATGAGCCACCTTATCTCCAAATAGTCACTTTCCAAAGTACTGAAGATTAGGACTTCAACGCATAAATTTGGAGAGGGACACAATTCAGCCCATAACAAAGACCATCCTAGAACATTTGGAAAATCAGAAAATATGAGAAAAAAAAATCAACCATAATCTTACATCCCCAAACTACAATTGACGACACTTTTGTTTGTATTTCCCTCTATACATTTCTCAGCTCATCTTTTTTTTTTTTTTTTTTTTTTTTTTTTTATAGACAGACTCTCACTATGTCACCCTGGGTAGAGTGCTCTGGCACCACAGCTCACAGCAGCCTCAAACTCTTGGGCTTAAGCAAATTCTCTTGCCTCAGCCTGGCAAGTAGCTGGGACTACAGGCACCTGCCACAACACCTGGCTATTTTTTTGTTGTAGTTGTCATTGTTGTTTAGCAGGCCCAAGCCGGGTACAAACCCACCCTGATTTATGTGGCCAGCGCCCTAACCACTGAGCTATGGGCACCGAGCCTCAACCCATCTTTTATGTGGCTGTTCTCACACAATCTGTATTTTATCCTATTTTTATCCTAAATGTTTTTAACATTAAGTATTTTCTTAATTTATTACAAACAATTTATAAACATTTTAGTGTCTAATTCTAATTTCTGTATTTTCCACATTTTATTTCATCACTTCTTTATTATTGTTTACATATTTTCTTCTATAAATAAGGCTTGGATGACCTCTTACATATTAATATTTTTCTGAGATTAGCGTTTTCTCAACGTAGATTTTGTAAATGGAATTATAGGGTGAAAATGTCACAACATAGGGCAACGCCTGTAGCTCAGTGGGTAAGGTGCTGACCATATACACTGAAGCTGGCGGATTCAAACCCAGCCCAGGCCTGCTAAAACAACAATGACAACTGCAACAACAACAACAGCAACAAAAATAGCCAGGTGTTGTGGTGGGCGCCTGTACTCCCAGCTACTTGGGAGGCTGAGGCAAGAAAATTGCTTAAGCCCCATGAGTTTGAGGTTGCTGTGAGCTGTGACGCCATGGCACTCTACCAAGGGTGACATAGTGAGACTGTGCCTCAAAAAAAAAGAAAGAAAGCAAGAAAGCAAGAAAGAAAGAAAGAAAGAGAAAAAGAAAAACTCACAACAACCTTAGGTATTGTGTTGTACCCTGGAAATTACTTTCTAAAGAGGTTGGCATGAATGAGATGGCCTATTTTACTACCCTTGTGACAATATCTATGTATTCTCATTAATAAAAAGTCATTATTGACTTAAGATGCAGAGAATTGTATTTCATTGTCTTTATTAAAAAAAACCTTTTTTATGATTGTGTAGAATAAACACTTCACCATCTATTCATTAACCTGTTATGTTTTCCTCCCTACATCCTCTACATGTATCTCCCAAGTTGCAGGTGGGAACGGGCAAAAAAAAAAAAGAAAAGCTAAAAAAAAAATTAAAAAAAATAAAAAAAAAAAGAAAGTCTCAGAGCTTTCCTTATAAATTTGATTAAGTATTGTGTATATCAAACACGGCAACTTTTATCATTATTGCTTTGAGTATTTTTCCTTTGAGAGTAGTTGATTTCAATCTGGAAAATTTACTCATTGTTTTTCAACACAAAAATTTTAGTTCTTAGCAACTGCTTCCTTTATGACTTTTTTCTACTATGTTAAGCTTAAAAGTTCCTCCATGCACCTTATGATTAATACTTATTAATACTTCATTGATTGGTAAAATAGTTTGATTTTAAAAGTAAATCTTAGCTATAAATCTACCTGCGATTTGTTTCAGAATGTGTGTGGGAGGTTTCTAACTTCAACACTGGGTAAAATTACATTGTGACCTCTACCATTTTCCGTAGCAAGGCAGAGGGTGAATATTAAGTTGAGTTACTGATGGCTTTCAGTCACCCATCTGTTTGCAAGATATTATTTCTCACATTTAACCTCTTTGCAAAAGATTAATTTAGCCATCTGCAGGAGCTCTCTAGGAGTGTTGCATCAGCTGATAACATGAGGAATACCTCATCTATACAAATTAACTAAAATTTTTTTAGGAGTCCTGGACAGATTTGTGAGTAAGAAAATGGAAAGAGTTTCTCTCTCACTTATTCCCTCTCTTTCACTCTCTCTCATTCTCACTGTCTTTCTCTGTCAGAAGCCAATAATCTTATTGACAGAAATCATTTAATTGAATAACTCCAGCAAAACTAGTTGAACTGGAGGCCAGTACCTCCACAGCTAATTCCCATTTCTATGAGATGAGAAGCTTTAACTTCCCATCTTATCAAGACCTACCCAATGCAAAAACTGGACACAGTGCAAAAGGCATGGAGAGACGCAAAAACACATACTCAGTCATCCAGGAGCTATAGTCACAGTCCACATACTCCCTAACCTTCATGGTTCTCTTTGTCACCACATTAACTGTCTCATTTCTTCACCATTGCTGTGTGATTTAGTCAACAACTCAATACAAATTTGTGGTTTGTGAGTTAATGATACACTGATGGAAGTTTTGTTAGTCTATTGCATCTGAAATTATAGCAAAATAATCTAGATTATAGGAATAATATGTGAATATCAGCAAAAAGAAAAAAAAAATCAGTGGGCTGGGAGAAGTATAGCTCAGATCTAGTCCAGCCCTACATTCCATGTGCTATGGGACCATGGATCAATCATTCATCTCTTTGGGTTGCATTTCTTATGCATCAAAGTCTCATACGAGATGGTCTAGAAGGCTTACAGTTCTAGTGTTTGAGGAAAATTCTTCTTGGAAAATTAGAATATTATATGTATTCTTCTGTCCATGTTAATATTGTTTGAGGAGTCTATATATGAAGACATAATTAGGATCCATTATAACCCTTCCGACCTCTTAGGTTATTAAATGCAAAGCAGCTGTGCTGTGGGAGCAGAAGAAACCCTTCTCCATTGAGGAAGTTGAAGTTGCCCCACCAAAGGCTAAAGAAGTTCGCATTAAGGTAAGAAAGAGCCTTGGAGTACATGAGCCTAAAATGTCTCCTCATCTATATTGTGTACATCATTGTTGTGAGGTTGAACTCTTAAATAAGGAGATGTTTCCAAAGTTTAAGGTATTAACGCTCTTTCTGGTTATTATTCTTAAGGATTTGGAAATGCAGGATGTGAAATTAGTGAGTTTATTATCCATTAAAAAACCAGCAGTGCTAATTTGCTTTGCTAAAGCTTTCATTTGTTAATTTTTATTGATGTAGAGTCTGATAAAAAATGGTTAATAATTATAACTAATAAATTCTTTTAAAACCTTCTGGGAGTCCGATTGTATTCAGATCACTTTTCACAAAGAAAAAGGGATTCATTTGTGTCTGGAGAACTCACAACTTCCTGGAGTATACTGCCCCCAGTCCTTTGGACAGAGACTAACCTTTACTTTGGATACCAGTGTTGAGTGGGCATTTCTGCCCATCTTTCTTCGACCCTCTCCTCTTATCTAGCATTGTAGTAATATTTTGCTCCTCAATTCCTTTTTGCACACCATTCCCTCTGCACTTCATTAAGAAAGTCCCAGGAGGGCCTAGCTACAAAAATCTACTTTAGGCAATCACACAGTAATATCTGTATTCTGACTCCCTCACAAGCGCACCAGTTTACTACAGAAAGGTACCAAGATTCAACATAGAGCAAAAAGCAGCAATATTGTAAGTTTCTTGAAGAAAAAGATCTTGTCAAATTGTTAATTTTAGGCTTCTAAAAGTCAACTCTATTACTATTGATCATCATATTAAGTAAACAATTATAATTTCTTTAACAACAAGTTAATTATTCTCCCAGCTATAAAATGACCAGTTTGATGATTGGTCGAGTGTTTCTGTCTCTGAACACAGATTTTGGCCTCAGGAATCTGTCGCACAGATGACCACGTGATAAAAGGAGCAATGGTGTCTAAGTTTCCAGTAATTGTGGGACATGAAGCAACAGGGATTGTAGAGAGCATTGGAGAAGGAGTCACTACCGTGAAACCAGGTATATGGATGTCAAGTCACAAGTTTGAAATAAGTGGGCTTTGCCTATCTGTCAAAAGAAATGCACATGCTAGGAATTATTATAGTGAGCTTTATCATAGTTTCAGGAGATGAAAGCATAAAAAGAGAATGGATTGTACTGAAGAATATGTAATTTGGCAAAATCTCAACCTTCAGTGAATAAATTTTATGGTGTTTATAAACCTTAGGCTACTTTCAAGAAATTTTTACATGTAGTATGGGCTCAGTTCACGCTCTTTTATTTCGGATTTTAACATTCATGAATAGCACCTTATATCATGATTTTTTTCCTGCAGGTGACAAAGTCATCCCTCTCTTCCTGCCGCAGTGTAGACAGTGCAATGCTTGCCGCAACCCAGAAGGCAACCTGTGCATTCGGAGCGAGTAGGTTTCAGTCCCTTGTACTCTGGTGTCATTCAAATTGTTCCTGGGCTAATTTTTGAATTGAATTGACTAATACGTGTGTTTGGTGTATCAAACAGTGTCACTGGTCGTGGAGTACTAGCCGATGGCACTACCAGGTTTACCTGCAAGGGCAAGCCGGTCTATCACTTCATGAACACCAGCACATTTACTGAGTACACGGTGGTGGATGAATCTTCCGTTGCCAAGATCGACGATGCCGCTCCTCCTGAAAAAGTCTGTTTAATCGGCTGCGGATTTTCCACTGGATATGGGGCTGCTGTTAAAACTGGCAAGGTCAGAAACAGAGTGGGCTGGTTTCCTTCCTTCATTTGTTTTTAAATGATTTTCTCAGAATCCTGAAGATGGGGAGAACAAAAGGTTTTGAAAACATATCTCTTCTTCAGGCTGTTTCTACGCAACACCACATCAACTGAAGAAAATGAAAAGTTCGGGCTAGAGATTTTATTTCTAGAAAACTAGAAACAAAATTTCAGATTTTTATATTGATTTTTGTTTGCTCCACACCTCCTTCTTGTTCCATTTCTAACATTTAGATTTGCATCAAAATTTAATCTTTCTTCATTCACAAAACAAGTATCAACATTTGTATGTGAGTTTGCTACAGCTGCTACAGAGAAGGAGCACAACTAAGCAGTTTAAACAACAGGTACTTGCTGTCTCACTGTTCTGGAGACCAAAGGTTCAAAATCAAGGGGTCGGTCAGTAGAGCTGGTTTCTCCTTGGGGCTGTCAGGGAAGGAGCTACTCAAACCCCTTCCCCTTGGCTTATCTTGGCTGTCTTTCTCCCGTGTCTCTTCCCATGTCCTCATGTTAACTTGGTTACCTCTGAAAAGACTGTATCTCCCAAGAAAGTCAGATTCTGAGGTTTGGGGAGTAAAAAATTCAACATACAAATTTTGAAGGGGACATAATTCCATTCATAGCAACTGATAAATAATCTGAAAATAAGACTGAGGTTTTTTTTGGGGGGGAGAGTTTATTTATTTTGAGGCAGGTTCTCACTCTGTCTTCCAGGGTAGAGTGCAGTGGAATGATCACAGCTCACTGCAACCTCAAACTTCTAAGCTCAAACAATCCTCCTGCCTCAGCCTCCGGAGTAGCTGGGACTGCGGACATGTACTACTGTGCCCAGCTAACTGAATGAGTTTGTTTCTTTTTGTCTTTTTTTTTTTTTGAGACAGAGTCTCACTATGTTGCCCTCAGTAGAATGCTGTTGTGTCACAGCTCACAGCAACCTCAAAC
Source organism: Loris lydekkerianus (assembly GCA_963574355.1). Taxonomy (NCBI): domain Eukaryota; kingdom Metazoa; phylum Chordata; class Mammalia; order Primates; family Lorisidae; genus Loris; species Loris lydekkerianus. The sequence continues at coordinate 1,186 of CAUYPK010032498.1, read as the reverse complement.
TCTTGGGCTTAAGAGATTCTCTTGCCTCAGCCTCCCAAGTAGATGGGACTATGGGTGCCCACCACAACGCCTGGCTATATTTTGGTTGCAGTTGTCGTTGTTGGTTAGCAGGCCTGGGCCAGGCTCGAACCCGCCAGCCTTGGTTTATGTGGCTGGCACCCTACTCACTGAGCTATAGGCGCCACCCTGAATGAGTTTTTAACAGTAAATATTTCAACCAAATCTTCGGATTGCTCTTATGGAGTCACTGAAGGAAGTAGAATATGTTAATTACCACTTGGTTCTTAATTTCCTTGACAAAATCCCAGACATAGACTATTCCTTCCAGGGTATCCTTGATACTTTCCATGAAGAATTTTCTGCCAATATAGAGGTGGAAGGAAAGATGGGGACATTGGATCTAGTTGTACATTATTCTTTGTCAATTTTTTAGTGTACTGATGTATTTGCATCATATTAGTACATGGTTAATATACTACTTACCAAGATATTTGCCAAAAAGATATAATATTTTTTCCTGGGAGCCATGTCTTAATCATGCCTGTAATCCTACTGATGATTGCTTGAGCTCTAGAGTTCAAGACTAGCCTGAACAAGAATGGGACCTAGCTCTACTAAAAATAGAAAAATTAGCCAAGCGTTGTCGTGGGCACGTATAGTCCTATCTACTCAGGAGGCTGAAGCAAGAGGATCACTTGAGCCCAAGAGTTTGAGGTTGCTGTGAGTTAGGCTGATGCCATGGCACTTTACCCAGGGCCACAGAGTGAGACTCTGTCTCAAAAAAAAAAAAAAGAAAGAAAAAGAAAAAGAAAAATCATTTGAATGAACATACTTTTTTGTGTGTTTGACTGTGTAAAAATAGGCTGAACTTTCAAAAGTGGGAAAGTCAAGCCACCCAAAACTCCCCTTATTTTTAATAATTTGCTTTAAGGATTCAGAAACAAAAGTGGTTATACTTATGATTATGGTTTCTTTCTTTTTTTTTTTAATTTATTTTATTTTTATTATAGATAAAAATATGCACCATAGATGTGGCCCAACCCACCACCCTCCCTCCACCCACAGCTCCCCCCTCCCTTCCCCTTCCTTGGTCCTTTCCTCATAGTCTTGTGGTATAGTTGGGTTATAGCCTTCATGTGAAAGCTATAGTTTAGCTTCATAGTAGGGCTGAGTACATTGGATACTT
>CAUYPK010032491.1:0-34848 GCA_963574355.1 Loris lydekkerianus | reverse complement strand
ATCTGTACCAGAATGTTTATTGCAGCCCAATTCATAATTGCTAAGTCATGGAAGAAGCCCAAGTGCCCATTGACTCACGAATGGACTAGCAAATTGTGGTACATGTATACCATGGAATATTATGCAGTCTTAAAGAAAGATGGAGACTTTACCTCTTTCATGTTTACATGGATGTAGCTGGAACATATTCTTCTTAGCAAAGTATCTCAGGAATGGAAGAAAAAGTATCCAATGTACTCAGCCCTACTATGAAGCTAAATTATAGCTTTCACATGAAGGCTATGACCCAACTATAGAACAAGACTATGGGGAAAGGACCAAGGAAGGGGAAGGGAGGGTGGAGGGAGGGTAATGGGTGGGGCCACACCTATGGTGCATCTTAGAATGGGTACAGGTGAAACTTACTAAAGGCAGAGTACAAATGTCTACATATAATAACTAAGAAAATGCCATAAAGGCTACATTGAATAGTTTGTTGAGAATATTTCAGATTGTATATGAAACCAGCACATTGTACCCCTTGATCGCACTAATGTACACAGCTATAATTTAACAATAAAAAATAAATACATAAATAAATTAATTAATAAAAAACATTTAAACCAGTGAACTTTGAGTGAAGCAGATTGGCCTTCAGACTGCAAGTAGTCTTTATTCAATCAGGTGCAAGTCTGCATAGAACAGGAGTCTGACACATGCACCCCATCCCCAACAAGAGGAATGCCACCAGCAATGGCCCCTTGGGACCGGAATGGCAATATTGGTTCTTCTCCTATCTTTAGGCTGTCAGCCCACTCTGTTGATTTGGGATTTATCAGCCCCCATAATCTCTTTAGTCAATTCTCTAAAATCAATCAGTTAATAAAAGAGATAAATTAATAAACCTCCTATAGGTTCTGTTTCTCTGGAGAACCTTAACTAATGAACAAATAAATAGACAGCAGATTTACTCCACTAGCCAAGCACGGAAACAGGTGGTTCTGTAGAATCTAGAGCCAGACACTTGGTCATGCCAATTCCCCATCACAGAAGCTTTTGATGATGCCCTGTAGCCTTCAGGAAAACATTCAAACTTTTCTTAGCACTGAAGAGCATTCCAAGCCTGCCCTCCACCTGCCTGGACCTCTACACAAAGCCAATTTCAGCATGCTTAAGGATATGCACCCCAGGTAAGAGTCACATGCTGCTGCTGCCTGCTCCCCACTCCCCAGAGGCCAAGTTTCACAAGTTTCCATACCTTTGTGTACATGGTAGTCCCTACCTGGAGTGACACCCCACTGACTTGTCACCTGGCTAATTCCTATTCATTCTTCAAAACCCCCTGAGAGCCAGGGTGAGGTAGGTGCCCCTACTGTAAACCATTAGCCCATCACAACATCGCTGTGTAGTAGATGTCGGTTTGCTTCTGTCTCTCCAGGGAGCTCCCACCTGGGGGGCAGAGACTCCCTGTGTGTTCCTTTCCCTGCTTCCCTTGTCTGGAGTAGGTTTTTCTAGTTTCTCAATCCTCCTGTCTGTGCCTGGCATGCAATAAAGACATTAACAGGCAGTTAGATTAATAAACAGACAAAATACTTGAAGAAATTAAACCATGCATAAGCAATCTGTGACAAATACAGCTTAGAATCACCCAAGGGAGCTGAAAATCCAAACTCCAAAGGTACTAAGGATATTTTCTGGGGCCTCTGGCTGGACAGAACTCCTCATGGCCTGAAGAAAGTTTGTCCAGAGTGAGTGCCAGAGGTTGGAAGCCCCGCACCTGCCCTCTCAGCCCTGTACCATTTTTCCTACCAACTTCTCAACTATCCCTATGGTGAGAGGACAATGGGAGTCAGAGAGTTTAAAAAATCATTCAGAGCCTGGACAACCACATTCAGCTCTGCCATGTCAAAAATGTTTAGCTTTACCTACAGGAAGAATTTAGGGACCTATATTTTTAATTTTTCAATAGATGCTAATAGGAAGATGAGATTTACCTTACAGCAATGAACATTTAAGTGATCCCTAAAGGCAGACTCTCCTGGGTGAAAAATGCCCTCACGCATGGCCACGTCCTCGGTGGATGGCTCCAGCCAGGTTGTCCTTACCGGATAGCACCACACCAGATAATAAGGCCCTAGGCTTCCTGGTTCTCTCACTGACTTGCTCTAGAACTTTTATTCCCTATGTTTTTATTTTTCAGTGCCTCAGTTTCTGCATCTGTAAAACAGGAAGAACAATTTTTGCCACCTGCCAGACAGGAGTGTAATGCAAATGAAGGAGCTGGCATCCACAAAGCCCTTCACGGTTCCATTACTTCCTCTCTAAGGAGCTGAAGTTGTATTATTATTACTTCTGAAAATGCCAGCTATCATCCGAATGGGTTATTTCAATCAAAAGGCTTTCTTCAGGAACACTTCATAAAGAAAAAGTGAAAGCCTGCACATTCTCCTTGGAACCGTCATAATTAGTCCCAGTAACAGTTGGGCCATTTTTTTTTTAGTTCATTTATAGTCAGATTTTGCAAAATTGAAAACATCCAACATCTGGGCTGAAAAACTTGTACAAAGACAGAAAGCCCCCCAAATGGGCATGTGTGGGCTTCCGTGGCAGAGGAACCAGATGTACTTTTTGCCTCAACTACTCTTTTCAACCTTTAGAAAAAAATTATAATTGAATTTTCATGCTTACAAGGAAAAAAAAAAAAAAAAAAAAGTTGGTTTTCATCCCTAATTTTTAAAAGTATCTTTTCTGAGTAGTTGTGAATTTAAGATTCTTCCAGGCAATCAGAAATTTCTAGAAAGGAAAGCTTTCAACAATGTATACAAAGCATGTGGAGATCCAGTTATAACCACTTGAACTTCACAGAGACAAATAATAGTTAACATTTATTGCCCCTACATTATGGATAGAACCTGTTTTAAGCACTTTACAGATATTATCTGAGTTAATCTTTCCATTCAATCCATGAATAGGTACTATTATTTTTTTCCATTTTATAGGTAAGGCATCTAAGGAACAAATAGATGAAGTTACTTGCCTAAAACACCATTAACTACAGTAAAAAGAAAAGTGTTTTGGTTGATGCTTAAAGGAAAATTTCACTTAATTCAACCTTAATACACTAAGAATCCGAGGCAGTCTTTGGTATAATAAAGTCATCCCAACCAGATTAAGCCCCACCCTTTCTTGGGAAGAGCCACACAGAGCTTTTAATGCATTTAATGTGGCTTCAGAGATCAGAAGGTTTGGGATCTAAGAATCAATCTCGACAGACAGACTTTGCCCTAGTTTCTGCCATCTTCTTTGATACTCTGGGGGAAGGAAAAAAACAAAACAGACACAATATTTCAGCTATTTGCTGAAGAAAAGCTGTCTTCAATTCCTGTTGTTTTCAGCATGCCACCCAGCAGCTTCTAGAAGCTTCCTCAGGGCGGCAGGAGAATTTGCTGGATTGCCAAACAGCCTTAGAAAATCTGCTGGGGAACTCCACGGAAGGGCTTTGTGAGAAAGGATTTTAAAAGGGCACGTTAGCATTGCCTTGTTTCATGTAAAAGGGAACACACACAAAAAAACTTGATTACAAAATCTCATCTTCCAAAGTCTAGGTAAGATGCATCACCTCGAGGCCACCGCACAGCCCCTGCAGGCTGCTCTGACAAGGAGTGTTCTGCGTGAAGGCCTGATTCCACTCAGAGGGCTAGGTGAGGTAAAACCGGAAGGGTTTATGTGCACAGCATTTAACTTTAAACATTTCTTCGTGGAAATTTACAATGCACATAATTTACATATTCAATACCAGTGACAATTTACTTCTCCCATCTGAACAGAGCTTTCAACTATGCCACTTGAACTAAATTAATAAACAGTAATTACAGAATGTTGTGTGAGCTAGCTGTTGATGTTGAGCAGATTCTAATCAACACCTTCTTTTAAGGGCCAATTAAAGCTGAATGTATGCAATATAAACATCTTTGAGTATTTAGACATGAACCACAGAACAAGGTAAAAAAAAAAAAAAATTAAAATCTGAACAATTAGACTGGGGATGAGCCAGTCAGACCTGGAGAGAGAGAGAGACCCTTTTCAGCCACTCTCTCCAAAGTCACATTAATTTCTTTAAGGGATGAGATTTTTTTGTGAAATGGGGAGGGAGGGAGGGACTCCAAGGATATGTTAGGCCAAACCCCATTCATTTAGAGATTTCTTCAACATTTTTATATTATTTTCCATATGCTTTAAGTTCCATGGCATTTCTTCTTAAACTGCCTCAAATAATTCTCTCCTTAATTCATGTGTATCTCAGCAAAAACTTAATCTCCATATTTCTGACTCATTTATGTATAAATCATCTACATGTTTTTTGGTGTCTAAGAAACCTTTCCCTGGGCCATATCTATGGCCCCAAGGTGCTACACAAAGGCACACACCCTGACCTACTGTGTGGTTTACATCCCAAATACATCGCACACACAAACTACTGAGCCACGAGATTGGAAGCTACTGGGAGGGGACATGGAACAGTCTGTCATGTTGTCCTCTGCTTCTTACCAAGGTGACATCATGGGCAGGCTTTGAGGCTTTGGGAGGTGAGTAAAGAAGAGACATCCCAGTAAAGGGGGAAAGTTCTGGTAAATGCACAGAACTGCACTAGTGGCTAAGCTGCATGGTAGCAAATGGGTGTTTTTCTGTGGCTGAGAGAAATTTGTAACCATGTTTCTTTCAACTTACACATCATCTCAAGAGGTTGCAATGGGAGTGAACTGCCCATCAATTCCACTTGGTACAGAACGGGCGATGCCTTCCTCAGGAGCTGCAGAACGAACGTGAGAGGTCCAGGATGAGCCTGGCCTGAGGGGTGGTGTGAGGATAGTCGCGGCCTTGTGACCTGTAGCCTCCATTCTTCTTTCCCCCTTGGATCCTAGGCATGCACCTGGCCCACTCTGTACCAGCTTCCCTCAGGCTAAATAACTCCCCCTCACAATGCACCCAACTACCTCTGCTTCCTCTTTTATGTTCAGACCTTTTCCCCTTTTCTCGCCTACAGACTTGGCCTCAACTGTCCAAATCATATCCAACCTCAAGGCCACCTTCAAGTTCATGCCCAGCTCTCATTCACTCTCATCCCCTCTCCTTCTCCTCTCTCTATCTACCTGTGTTTCTCTCTTATTCCCCTCCATCCTTTTACAATCCATATTGTCCAAGATTTAACCATAAATAGCTTTGGAAAACTCTCAAAAAAGTTGGCTTTAGTTATGTGCTCCACTGATATTTACCTTTACAGGTAGCTGCATCCTCCTCTGGTTAACTAGTTTACACACACCCTGAGGACAGAGATTTTGCACTTACACAGCTTCGCCACAGCACCTAGCATTGGACTATTTATGTGAGCAAGTGATAAATGAATATTTGTTGGATGAATATGAATGAAGCATTCTTTAAAATCAACAAAATGAAAGTCTCTGTTTGGCTTCAAATATTTTCTCAATACAATTTGGAAGTATAATGATAGACTCTGGGCCAGAAATCAAAATTTCAAGATAGTTCTTATTTACTAGTCACATATTAAAGTGGAAAAATTATGGAGCCATGGGGCTGGGTGGGACCACTGGAAATAATTTTATTCCATAGCCCTGCCTCTGGAGCAGGCTGTGCTAAACAGACTCTTGAAACATAGTTGCTGATTTTTGCACTATGCCTGGTCACAATAGCCTGCTGTTATGTGGCAATGACAGTGAGCATTTATTGAGCGCTCACTGTAAGAAGGAAGAGGCCCTCCCTGCTTTCACCCAAGCTTATCTGAGGCCTGGAAGCCAAGTTTCTGTGGGTATGTGCCAGGCATGCCCAGGGACAGGCACCACCAGGGAAGAGACCCCAGGCCTCTCATCTCTCATCTGTGATCCATTTGATGGCCTCCTTTCTTGTCCTTCTCATCGCAGTCCACATGGCCCTGGACAATCTGATCTGTTTCTCATGGCATCACCCAACATTTCAGGAGGAGAAGAGAAGGGAGTTCAACAGCGGACACCTCTGTGCCTCTCCTGAGCCCCGATCCCATATTTGTAACCATTTGTAGGTCATCTTCATCAGATGTCAGACAGCTACCCCAGCACCACCATGTGTTCCCCAAGGAACCCCTGAGCCCTTTTCCTATTAAAACAAGCTCTTCTTTATCTTTATTTTCTTTCTAAATTATGTTAGTACTCACTTTTTTGCCTGTACCAAAAGTCTGAGCTTTATCTCTTACCATGTGGCACTTGGGGTCTCACAAGATGGCATTTAAAATTTGTTTCAACCATTGAATAGCAATCTTATGACTTTGAATAATTTATTAATGGATAATTTTATTAACCTTTTGAATATATTTTGTCACCTGAATATAAAGACATATTAACTGGGCTATAACATACTAGACCTTCAAGAAATGATTGTTTCCCATCCTTCCTTTTCCTTTCCTCCTCTCCTCCTGCTTTCACGCTCCTCCTTTTCTTTTTCTCTCTCCCTCTCCCATAATAAATTAATCACTGGGCTGTCAATCAAGTAGCCTAGAGAACTGCCTTCTTCTTTCCATCCCTCCTTTCCTCATCATCTCACCCGCAACGCTCCCAGCCCAGTTGTCCTGCCTCTGTTTCCTCCTTCTCTGGTCTGTCCTCTTCTGTGCTACCAGTTATCTGAAGACTCAACTCACTTTTACAAAATCTACAATTGTTTCCAGTTGCTCACAAGAGAAAAACCAAACTCTATTTGGTTTTTCAAATAGACCATATATTCAAGGACCATCATGATCTACCTTCAAATCATTTTTCCTGTCTTATCTCCAGTGAGTTCCCAAAGCTCGCCAGAGGATTCAGTTGGGTTCATGCCATTCCCTGGCTATGCCATGTTCTTTAGCACCATTTGTGCATGCTATCTATGTCTTCCACCTAAAATCTCTCCTACCTTACTCAACATTCACACACCTGTCAAACCTCTACAGAACTTTCCTGACATGGGTAAAACCTGAATTCTGTTTTAAAGCCTTCCCTGACCTACACAGGCTAGTTAAGTGGCTTCCTCTGAGCTTTCAAAGGTACTGATTAATTGTGTGGTGTCTTGGCCTCTTTCCACTCCCATTGTCCCCTGGGTCCTGGTTTTGCCTCATAGATTCTTATATCCCTGCAGGTGGTATCCTCCCTGAATCCAAATTTCTTCAGCCTGGCATTCTCTGCCTAATTACAAGTCCATGCCACAGTAATTCCCTCCATGAAAGGAGAGTATTAACTTTCTAGCCTGGCTCTGGTATCAGAGAATCCAAATTTCCAGTCTCAGCTTTACTTTGTACTGTATGATCTTGAAGAAAATGTTCAAGCTTCCTGAGCCTTTAATTGTACCTTCCTCATATAGCTCCTAAATGACCAGCATTAGACATATAGGTCAATGGAATACAACTGAGATTCCAGAAATAAAACCTTACCATTTTTATGGTCAATTGATTTTCTATAAGGATGCCAAGACAATTCAATGGGGAAAGAATAGTCTTTCAACAAATCACGCTGGGACAGCTAAATATCAACCTGCAAAAGAAAGAAGTTAGAACTTTACCTCACATTATACTCAAAAATTAATTCAAAATGGATCATAGATCTCAATATAAGAACTGAACTATAGAACTTTTAGAAGGAAACATGGGAGTAAATTGTAATGACCTTGGATCAGGAAATAATTTCTTAGATATGACATCAAAAGCACAAGTGACAAAAGAAGAAATAAATTAGACTAAATCAAAATTGGAGAGTTTTATACCTCAAAAGATACCATCAAAGTGGAAAAACAACCAGAGAAAGGAAATATTTGCACATTATATATCTAATGAGGGATTTGTATTAGGAATATACAAAACTACTTACAATGCAACAATAAATGGACAATAACAAATAACCCAATTAGAATAGACAAGGATTTAAACAAACATTTCTCAGAAAAAAATACAGATGGTCAACAGCACATGAAAAGATTCCCAACATCATTAGTATTAGGGAAATGCAAATCAAAATCACAATGAGATGCCATGTCACCCCCTAGTATTGCTAAAATTAAAAAGACAGAACATAATAGTTTAGCAAAATGTTAAACATAGAGCTACCGCTGATCCAGCAATTCCACACTTAGATAAGTACCCATAAATCTTTCCAAAATAAGTCCCTTTCTACTTTGGCTGAAAGTGAGGTTGCTGTAGGAAAGTGCCACTAAGACCCTTAGAAACCATACTTTCTGGCAGAGGGACTATAAGAAACAAACCTCTGGGATATTCTTAAAACCCTATTTCCTAGCTCAAAAGTTCTATAAGACTCAAAGTTTATTATAAAGGTTCCTACTCTAAGGTTTCTACAACGAGTCTTACAGCCAAATCCTTGATTTGATGTTGACCTCCAAAGCTTTGTTTTCTTGCCACTGATATGGAATTAATCACCCCTCCACCCCCAATTTTAATTTAGTTTGAGAATCTTTTGTTAGGCTGGAGAGGCTGGAGTGAGAAACTGTTTGATTTTCGAACTCAGCATATCCTGGAATGGGAATGTCTCCTCTTGATTCTGCTTGAAAATTAAATAGTCCCTTCTTTGTCTCTATCTTACACCTTATCTGGCACAACTGAAAGCAGTCACTTGCCCCCTGATAATTTTTTTAGGAAAACAGTGGGTATACAATTTCTGTCTTCTGTATTATTGCAGTACCATATAGTGCCACTACATAGTGAGAAACAACTCTTCCCCTGCCCCAAACACACTTTTCTTATTGTCATTTCAGCTTCCATAAACAATCTTCTTAAGGACCTTCTGGATTTTACTCATTGTCCCCAAACCAGGGCCACAGATTTAGTTTTTGTTATACAGCAATGCCCACTTCCAGGTAAAAATTATTTTAGTAGTTCATTACAGTGTGAAAACTACCCCCTGAAATTCAGGAGATTAAAACAATCATTTCTACTGTTTCTCACAATTCTGTGGGTCAGGAATTGGATAGAATATCTCTTCTGCTGGGACTAGATCATCTCAAATGGCTTCTCCACTTACATGTCTGGTGATGCTTCAGCCAGGATGGCTCAAAGGGCTGGTGATGCCTGGAATAGCTTACCTAGGTCCTGTGTCTGGAGCCCTAGTTCTCACTGGTGGCTGAGTTTCTCAGTTCTCCTTCATGGAGTCACAAGGTCTCTCCCTCTCCACATGGTCTCACTGATGGCCAAGCTTTTTACCTGGTAGCTCAGGGCCCCCAGAGCAGAAAGAAAACACTTCCAGGCCTTTGTAAGGCTTGGGCTGGAAGCGGCACAACTCCACCTGTCTTATCTTCTACTGGTTAAAGCAAATCAAAGGAGCAGCCTGGGTTCATGGTTACACAGTGGTATGAATGCCAGGGGTGATCCATTGGGGCTCACCAATGTAACAGACTGCAACATGATCCACTGGAATTGGCGAGGAAGATGGATTCTATTTGCTGTTCCTGACCTTTTGTTAGACCTATTTGTTCTAGTCTGAGGCGTATCACAGCTTGAAAACAGATGTGCAACATCACACAGTAACATTGCCACATGCTGGCTCTGACACATCTCGCACTAATGCATGTCCTCTTCATCCCCGTCCTTCACCATTAACCTCCACATATCCCTTGACAGACTCATGTAAACCATTTGTGTTTGGTTTGGTTTCTCCACGCATGTTGCCCATAGAGTGTTTGGAGAAAACTGTTTCACATTCCCTCAGCCAAACATTTGCTATTAATAGCAGCTCCCATTTCTAGAAGGCCAACTGTTTGCACCAAAAGTACAGAGCAGAGACACCAGATAACCCCTAACCACAGACAGGAGCACTCTGCCTCTCATCTGTTCTGGGGGTAAGTGGCAAATGAAAGGTTAATTCTGGGATAAGATGTAAGGAGCACAACGAATTTATCTGCCAGAAGGGGTCTTGCACAGAGTGGAGGGATGGACTGCAGCAGCCTGTGAACTCCTAAAATTGCATGCCAAATTTGGGGTGCTTGTGCATTTGGGGGAGGAAAATCCATTAACTTTCATCAAATTATTAAAAGAGACTCTGTAACCTAGAAAAAAACTAAGAATCTGGTCTCACCTGGGATTATGTGATACAATTTTTCCATCACTCAAAGGCCAGCTTGCAACTTTCATTGTCTTAAACCACATCTTCCTACACCAGTACAAAGACACGTAGGCTTAATCGATCCTAAATATCAAAGGAATTGGAGATGCTGCTCTGTTAATTCTCCACTGCATCATTGCTTTTATTCTGTCTTCCACTTGCCCTTATTTTCTTTCTCTCTCTACATCCTATTTTTCTACTTCAGGGATGTCCAATCTTTTGGCTTGTTGGGGCTACATTGGAAAAAGAAGAGTTGTCTTGGGCCATGTTAAATACACAGACACTAACAACAGCCAATGAGCAAAAAGAAAAACATCTGTGCATAATTGTCAAGCTATCTGCCATCATAGATAAGCAAAAAAGTTCTCACATAATAATCCCAATTATGCAGTGGCCTGGTTCAGAGTCTTTTAAAATTGTGTAGGTCACAATGAAGTGTGTGATCACTGATATAGAAAATGTACATATCTAAGTGATAAGGTGTCCTTTGAAAAAAAAATTTTATTATAAAAGTGGGCAACATAAAACTAGTGGGATATTTGACTTTGTATTTGAGAAAATAATTTATCAATATTTGGTTTGATGGAAGTAGTTGCAAATCTCAGTGAGTTCTCAAGGTGATCATCAGATCCTTTCACTCCAATTTTATTCTAAATGTGTTTCATTCTTGAAAATAGTTACTAAAAATGTAGATGTTGCCAAAAAGCGGTGACATGAAAAAGGTGTGATTGTGAAGTGAGGGGTATTTGTCTCTGGGAAGAGACCTATAAAGGTTCAGTAAACAGACACGATCACATTTTTCTCTAAGTTGAATGTCAGACTGCAGCTCTATGTTTTCCATTTGAAAATTGGGAGGTAACTTATTTATGTCAACTGAACATAAAGTTGCAAATGCACCAAAATATTGATAATTCTCCCTGGACATCTTGAAATCTATTTTCAAATTCTTGTATCAAATTGAAAACCAAGGCTGCATACTTTTTGCCAGTCACAAGACTGTGTTTAGCCAATGTGTCAAAATGCATATAGTTGTTTGCCTTAATTTGAGCTCACCATAATTTCAGTTTCATTGAGAACACTGCTATGGTTTGAAACATTGTACTGATTCCTAAATTGGTTTACACCTTGAAGACTTATGTTTAACTCATTTAAATGAGCAGTTAAACCCACTAAAAATGACAGTTTTCATCATCATGTTCTGGCACAAATTTAGTTTTTGATATCATGAACAACTTGATATAACATGTCACAAATCAGAAAATCTTTTCCAACATTTGGCCTCAACTTGGCCATCTTCCTTCCATAACCAGCATCAATACTTTCAAGGAATTCCTAAAGCTGGTGATGAGTTAATCCCTTGGCTCTTATGAAATTCACAGTATCGATGATGATCTGCATGATGTTACCCATTTTTAAAGCTTTTGCACATGAATTTTCTTGATGTACTATGCAATGACACTTTATCAAACATGAGTTTTGGGGGGAAATTGCATAATCTTCTATTAATTTCACAAGTCCCTGCCTTTTACCTACCAGGACCAGGCACCATCAGTAACTATACCAGATATGTTGATAATGGACAAGAAAATTGCTTTAGCATATATTTTTACTGCTTTGTATAAATCTCTTGATTTAGTCGTGTCTTTTAATGGCACTAAAGAAGCCATTTCTTCAGTGACATTACATTCATCATCAATACCTCTAATAAAAATGGCAAGTTGAGCCATATTGTAGCATCAGTGCTGTCATCCATCACCAAAGCACAAAATTTGAAATTAGCAGCTTGACTCTCCAAACTTCTTTCCATAAATCTTTCAGTTTCTTTAGTTCAACTGGCTGTAGTCTGGTAAGACAAACTGATTTTAGAAATATCCCACCCCCTCTGTTTCAGGACAAATTATATCTGCCATGTTTTCCCTACATGGTTTAATAAACTTACCATCAGTAAATGGTTTTTTTTTTTTTTTTTTGCTACTAAATATGCTATCACATAACTACCTTTTACAATAGAATCCATCTGAGTTGTAGCTTAAAAAAAAATTTTTGTGGAGAAGCCATATTTTTTGGTTCCACTATTTTGTCCTTATGACACACTCCTTTATACACATTAAATTTGGCAGCATGTTTTTGTGTAGAATGCCTTTTCAGATTATAGTCTTTGAAAACTTACACAAATTCCCTACAAATTAATCAGAGTGCCTTACTATTTGCAAATATTTGCTTGCACATTTGACAAAAAATTACAATCTTCCTTCATCTGTAATTTTTCTTTTGGACTGTTCTGTTTTCTTTTGAAATGTTCTAGAAGCCATGCTGAAATTAAGAAATAATAATAATAGATAAGGGACTATATTTACTTTTATTATGAAAATTAATTGATAGGAAAGTAGAAAGCAAGGTTTGGGGCCTCCCACCTCTCGGCTGCTGATGCAGGGCAAGGAAAAGGGCCAATTATAAAGTGAAGTGGGGATGTGCGAGGTGCCATCGAGATGTGGAAGTACCTTAATAACCAAATAAGAATGCTCACCTGAGTCCTAAGTAACATTAACACCTCAAGTTACAATGGTAGGGTGAAATAGTATTGAAAATCACTGCCTTGCCAAGTCACCACGAGCACCTGTAACATCTGATGGCGTCAATTACGGATGTTTATTTCATATGACATTGTGATGTGGCATTGTCATATGCAAAGTTCATGCTTGAGAACTGTACAATCAAGTTCCACCAAAAAAAAAAAAAAAAAAAAAAATCACAAAACTATCTCTTAATGTTTTAAGTAGTTTACAATTTGGGGTTGGGCTGCTGCATTCATAGCCAGGCTGTGTTGCAGGGGGCCCTGGGGTTCAAATTGGACACCCTTAATCTAGTTCATCTCTTATATATTGGTGGGGTTTTTTAGTTTAGTTTTTTTTTTTTTTTACTATTCCAGCCATATTCCTGGTCATGACTTTACATGTTTGTAATAAGTGGCCTGTGTTAGAAAGGATTTCCTAGCTGGAAAAAAAATGAGTTTTCTTGTACCTGTGAAGTGACTTAGTCTGCAGTGAGAACTAGTAGGTGACAGTGAAACACTGGGCGGTGTTTCCAAGCGCTCTAGGTCCCACTTGGAGACACACTTTCTCTTTAACCAACCATGACAATAGAGTTGACATATGTCCTAGTATATTGTTTTAATTAAACTATTCCAATGATTTCCAGAAGTATCATGTGTGGAAGTATAAAAAATTTCTCCTATAATTTTCAATGTTCCTCATTGCATATTTCCCAACGGGGACAGAGAGAAGAGCAAGAATTCATGGTCCCACTATCACGGAGCAGCACTGTTCCCTCACACAGACACATTCATTAACAGGCATCAACTGCCCTTGCCAATTCTTCAAGCACCAGATGAACCAGGCACCCACTAGGTCCAACAGTGGATACAAGGAGGAATGAAACCCACTGTGTACCTTCAAGTTGCTTCTGGCTTAGTGGAAGCAACTAATGAAAACATATATAAGGAGAAAGAGGCAATGGAGAATTAGATTGGAGGTTTACCATTCTCAGAGATAGAAGAACAAAGAACTGAGAATTTCTTATCTCACGTATTTGCTTGCAATTCCGTCTACAACTCTCTGCTCTTGATGTTTCCCCCTTATTGCTTTTCTTAAATAAAGAAAGCAAAAGAGTAAAAGTGGAAGAAGGAGGAAAACTTCCTACACCAGCTCTTTGTCATTTTTCTCTCTTTTCTTCCAAGCATCTGTCTTCATCTTTCTGTTCTTTGGCCCAGGAAGTGGACACTGCCCATCTTCCCCTCCCTGCTCTGGTTTCTCCCACCCCTGCCCGTTCTGCTTCTCCTCCACATCACCTCCTGTGTGCACTGTCACCCAAGGAATACGGACTGGGCAGCTCACATGTGTCCCTGCTCTGCACTGGGCCTTAGAGACACAAACACAAATCTGATCACTGCCTCGAGAAAGCTTGTTTACAAAACTCTCCATCTCCTAGGGATCTATCAAGGCTCCATATTATGTTCCTTTTTTATTTCTCCTACTCTCTCTCCTCAGACTATTTTTATTTCTATCTTGACTGCTGTTAGAGGCCTCCTATGAGAAGGAAATTATCTATAATGGAACAGAAACATTAAAAGCCTCAGTTTCTTTGGAAATTATTGAACTCATGAGAGGTTCACCTGGGCTTTGCAGTTGGAGAACTAAGTTATAAGAAACTTTGTCTTTCTAACCAGATTTTAATACTTACCATTTCTGGCTTTTCTTCTGATATTATGTTTTAAACTTTGGGCTGTTAGAATTTTCTGTAAGCTCCCCTCAACACGAGATGATGAAGGAATGCCTTTCTAAATTCCTGAATTTGGACTCAATATGTCCAAGGTAGGAAGCCTGGAAGCAGTGGATACCCATGTCTCTGTATGGGCAAGCCTGAAGCTGCTCTCGGGACAGCACTCAGCTAGTCTGAGTGATCTGCTTGTGTGCCACCCAAGTTAAGGGAACACTGATAATTTATCAGTTTTTGATCATTTATTTGATCATTCATCCACAAAAATAGATTCTGAGCACCTACTCTGTTGTAGATGTTAAACTGATATTGGGGTTACAATGTTGAACAAGACACAGATTGTTCCAGCTCTGATGGAGTTTTCAGCCCAGCTGAGAATAGAGATAATCAAATATGCTCAGTAATTCCTTTTTTTGTTTGTTTGTTTTCAGTTTTTGGCCAGGGCTGGATTTGAACCCACCACCTCCAGCATATGGGGCTGGCGCCCTACCTCTTTGAGCCACAGGCACCACTCCTTTATTTATTTATTTATTTATTTTTGAGACAGAGTCTCACTCTGTCACCCTGGGGAGAATGCCATGGTGTCATCATAGTTCACAGCAACCTCAAACTCTAGGGCTCAAGCAAGCCATCTCCTAACTCATCCTCCCGAGTAGCTGAGATTATAGGGACCCCCATGATGCACAGCTAGTTTTTCTATTTTTAATAGAGATAGGGTTTCACTCTTGCACAGGTTGGCCTCGAACTTCTGAGCTCAAGCAGTCCACCCACCTCAGCCTCCTGGAGTACTAGGATTAAAGGTGTGAGCCACCACCCCTGGCCAGTAATTCTAATAAAGTGTCCTACATATTATGTTAGCATCACTGTGTCCCAGGCACTGAGGTAGGGGTGCTGTGTTCTTATTTAATGTTTTCAATGTCCCTGTGAGACAGGCACTGTTAATCTCCCTGCTTTACATGGTGAGGAAATCAGCACTTGACAACATTAAATAACTTGCTCCAATCACCAAGTTCTAACCCCCCCAGGTATGTTTGATTCCATGATTCTCTTCCACCATACTACGCCATCTCCCACAAAACTTGACATTGTAAATGAACTGTTGTCAGGATTGGGAAAGAATAATAAAGCAGCATCCACAGTGTCTCAAGCTACTAATCTGCAGGGAGAATTAGAAATAAAATGACAACATGCTTTAAAAAGGTCATTCTCAATGGCCCAAAGCATTTTCTAATTTGAGGAGTGAAAAGAATTTCTGCAAAAAGAAATAAAAATTATAAAAGAATTGTTTTTTTAATTTTACTCATTTTCAAAAGCTATCTTTATATTTCCAATGCTTTGTCTGCAACCCAAGATTAAAAAAGGAAAAAATAATAATAATGAAGACTTGCTCCCCTTCTTAAGAGGAAAAAGGAGAGAGAGAAGAGAGGACACACAAAAGCATGGTTAAAAGTTCTGTCTCTGGCTAAGGTCAGCAGGTGGCCCAGATCCAGACAACCCCACTGGAACTCCAACTTTATAAATGTCCATACCTCACTCCCTGGGGGATGTTCCTACAGATGTCATTACCATCCTGCAGGTCAGAGCAAAGAGGCTATTCCCTGACTCTACCTGGGAAGATTTTCTTTTATTACCAGAAAAAAGGATAAAAACTAAATGCTTGGAAAAGGAAGAGGTTTCAAGGAAGTAGATCTAAAAGATAATCCACTCTGACAAAACTTGTTGCATAAAGAATTTTCTGTCCCATCTTGATTTTCAGTTTGTACAGGACATCTTGGAAGAAAACTAGAGCATGCACTGTGAGTTGGAATGTTCGGATTCTCTTTCCAGGTTTGGAATGACCAACATGGCAGCTCCTTACAAGTCACTTTCCCTGTCTGGACCTTGGTTTCCTCCTCCATAAAATCAGAGTATATTTGGACTTTGTAGCTCTCCTGCCAGCTCTAATACTTTGTGATGGTATTGCATGGACCCCCCACTCGATAACTACTTGTTTGAATCTTCTTTCTAACATATGCATTCCCATAGGAAACCAGAATCTCTGAGCAACTACAGCAAGCTGTGTTTATGTCTCTAAGTAGGTGGGCTGCCCATTCCTAATGGCTTTTCTTACACCAGAAGTTTGAGGCGGGGCAAGACTAAAGAGAACTTAGAGTTCAAAATGGTTTGTATAGCTTCCTGACCTGGGAAAACAATGAGAGTTATACCAACTGACTCTAACGGGAAGAAAACGAAATATAATGATCTGCTTAATGGAGATAACATTTTTAAAATATCAATTCTCTGTATTTCTTACTTCTTCCTCGAAATTATGTTTCCTAGCACAGCACCACTCCTCATCTTGAGCCCAAAGGAAATAAGAGTAAATGCCACTGTAGGCACCTGGAATAAGTTGTAGTGTGTGTGGCTGTGTGTGTGGGGGGGGGGGGGGGTAGGAGGGTACAGTGGGAGGGTCCCCCACCAGCCTGGAAGAGGAAGATGAATGTGTGGCCTTCTACCTCCCAGCAGACCGTGGGAAGAATGAGGGAATAAGGGAGGGAAATAATGGCCAAGCACACCTCCAACTCTCTCTCTCAGACAAGTTCATTGCTACATAACAAGCTACCACAACTCTAACATCTTGAATCAACAGACACTTATTGCCTCACAGTATCTGTGGATCAGGATTATTTGTTCAGGGTCTCACAAGATCAAAATGGCAGCTGAGCTCGTTCTCATCTGGAGGCTTGACCAGAGAAGACTCTGCTTCCAAGCTCACTCAGGTTGTTGGCAATTTTCATTTCCCTGTGGTTGTAAAACTGAGGGTCCTGCCTTTCTACTGGTTGAAGCATTTCCTAGAGGTTGCTTACATTTCCTAGAGGTCACCTGCAGTTCCTAGAGATCACATTGTCTTTCCCCACACGGCCACTTTGTCAGTCAGCAAGGAAAGTCCCCAGAGTGTCTGGTAACAAGATGAACTCCTACATAATGTGACATAGGCACAGGAGTGACACTGCATCTGTTTCTCATATCTTACCAGTTAGAAGCATTTACAGGCCCCATCCACACTCAAGGGGAGGGGACAACACAAGGGTATGAATGCCAGGACGTGGGGATCACCGGGGGTGCCTGAGAGTTTACCGCCACAAAACCACAAGCAGAGAGGCCCTTGTCCTCGTTGAGTCCCCGAGGAGAGACTGTTTTGCAGGACACTCCACACCCTAATGCCCAACGTGTGCTGGCCACACCAGAGCAAAGCAAAGTTAGTCTAAAACAGGCCTGAGTTGGTTTGTTGGGGTCTCCCTCCTTATGTAGAAAGAATTTGGAAATCGTAGATGCTCTGTAGAAGGAACTGAGAAATAACCATCTTGCTGGACAGGCAGCAAGTTAGAGGTCTTTGTGATGGAGCAAAATGACCCTGTGGCTAAGGGCAGCCAAGACCAGGAAGCAACAAGAGGCAGCCGCAGTCAGGCCTCAGTCTGGAGGCTGCAGACACCAGCTCGGTCAAAGGGCAGGTCCACCATGCCCTTCTCAAGCTGAGAGAGAAGCAGTCTCAGTCTCCAGCAGCAGATGCCCACAGAGGGAAAGGGCCAAACCCAGCAAGGACTCAGGGAGCAGCCAAACCCACAGAGGACTCAGGGAGCAGCCACAGACCTGCACAAAATCCTCTGGAGCCCTTCCCCATTGCCGCAGGGACAGAGTGAACACATCCATCTCCTGTCTTGAGAGGGAGGATTCTGAAAGCCTGAGCAGTTACCTGAAAGGGACTATTTTAAACCAAAAGGAGACTGCCATATTGTTAATTGGCTCATTTAAAGTTCACGTTTGTTTCCCTGCTACCCCAGGGCTGGAGGATCTTGAAGAAAATTCAATCAGTTATAGAGAAATAAAGGAAGTACATTTTCTTTGCACAATTGAATTGTGTGAGTAAATTTGTAATCTTGCTACACCTGCTATGTAACAGACACTATACACATATGTTTTCATAGAGTTCTTCCACAATCCTGGGAGGGAAGTGTTATTATATTCCCGTTTTACAAATGAAGTTGAAACTTTGAGATGTTAAGTAATTTGTGTAAGGTCACCCAACCAGTAAGTGGAAAAGAACCCAGAATTTTCTGATTCTAATACTGATGCTCTTATTTCCTGTGCCTCTGTAGTCGTCAGAATTATTAGTAGGTGAACTCCTGTAACAAGCATTCCCCAAACCTCAGTGGATTAGCACAAGAAATTCTGGTTCTCACTTATTTCACAGTCCAGTGCTTGCTGGTGAAAGAGGCTTTGCTCTACATTGCCTTTTGGAGATCTACCCTCCTTCCATCCTCTGATTCCCCACTCCTCAAAATTTCAGAGTCCACTCTGATCAGCCAGCAAATGCAGGAGGAGAGACTATGACAGGTTGTGCAGTGTTCGAGTGATTTGATGGGCCAGGCCTGGAAATGGTGTCTATCCCTTCTGCCAACATCTGTCTGCCAGAACGCAGTGACATAATTCCACCTAACTGCAAAGAAGGCTGAGAAGTGTCATCTAAGTATATGCCTAAAAACAAAGGAATGGGGTTTGGTGGACACACAGAATTCTTTGCCGCAACTCCATATGCTCATAACCTAAAAGACACACACCCATGTCATCTTTCCCACCTCCCTTACTCCAAAGGAGTCAGATGTTTCCCTCCATTAACTATGAAGGTCAAAATTCAGAAATTAGTCTGATAATAAAATGGGAAAGAGACCAGATACAGCCAGAACACTTCAGGTTTGACATCCACATTTTGCCCTAAGTTACTTGGGACCCATTTTGGTTTCAGATGAAGGAAATCGGCAGCTGGAGCCCATGGTTGTCATGACCTCTGGAAAGAAAGTGAGCCAGGGCCAGTCCTTTCTGCTCAGCTGAAATCATAGCACAGCCTACCTTCGTGACGGGTCTGTTGCTTGGATGTTGGAATTCCTATGGGAGGAGAAATCCAAGATAGCATTGTTGATTTTCCTATACTCTTAGAGTGGCCCTGACTGCCTGGCCTTAACCATTCAGAAAACCAAGAATAATAACAATAAATATATCATAGCTCAGAATAGACGTTACCATGTCATATTGAATTTTGTTCCCCCAAGACTGGTGGCACTAGATGGATGGTCATTAATTTGATCTGACCAATAAGTTTCTTTGAATACTAACTATAAGAAGATGGACTTGGAAAATGTCTTTGGCTGGAATAAGGACAGTTTTTGTTTTGTTTTGTTTGTTTTAAAAACCACTGATGTCTTGGAATAATATTGAACTTGATAAATGCAAAACTGGGATACATAACTCTCCACTCAAGGATGGTCGCCATGTATCCCCAATTTAGGATGAAATTAAGAGATGTGCCAGGCGTGATTTCCAGTATCCTTCAGTATCTGGTGAAGGAGCAGCAGACCATGGCTTCTGGGAGGTAAAGTAGGGGACCCAAGAGGGGCACTGGTCTCCTCCCTCGAATTAAACTGCAGTAGGTCTGTCTTGATCTCTTGACATATTCAGTACCACATGAGAGCTGAAGAAAGGATTCAAGGTTAAAGACATTGGCAACCCTCTGGAGTAACATACGTCATATACAGCACAGGTAATTCTGCCTGTCTCCTTGTGTCAGAGAAAAAAACAACTGGGCAGGTGATGGTGGCAACTCAGAATTTACCTTCCTCAAAGGCATTTTGGAGAGCAAAATGACAATCAGCTTTAGAAGCAGACAGACTCCAGATCAAAACACGAATCGTATAGGTATATACATTAATACACTGACCTTGCAGGATGGTTGTGAAGAATGTGGAAAACCACAAGTTTAAAAAGGAGACAATATATTGTAGTGATTAAGAGTATGAGGTTGGGAGGTGGACTGCTCCATTCAAGACTCTGCCACTTACCAGCTGGGAAACCTTGGGCAAGTTAATTAACTTCACTGATCCTCAGTCTCCACATCTATAAAGTGGGTATTCACCTCATAAACTTGCCATAAGGATTAAATGAATGGGTATTTGTGAAGCAGTCAGCACAGGGCTCAATATTTAGCAAGGGGACAGTGATGACAATTGTTACAAATGTAGATCCAGACACGCAGAAGACGTCCGATGAATGATAGCTATGATGACTTTAACATAAGATCTCCTCTCAGAAAAAGCAAAACTACAATGAAGAAAAGGCAAGTGGCCATCAGTTGGCAATGCAGAGTGAAAGACTGATTTCCTTACAGCATTGAACACGACCAGAAAAATTGCTTGAGTGGGCAAGCAAAAAACTGTGGGGTGTTTATGGGCTTAGGAACCATGGGATCATGGTATCAACCAGAGAGACACGTGGGCTGATGTCATACTCAGAGACACGGCATCACCTGCAGAAGGAAAAGCAAGCAGCCTGGCCTGACTGCTTAGGTCTCATCCCAAAAAGCACGAGACTGACTTCAGACACGTGGAACACAGATGCCAACAGCCGATCCCTTTATCGGTTTTACAAACTCACACCTTGTGTCGTGCGGGGTGTGAATCTGACCATCCAGCCAGATTCAGACAGACAGCAAGGCAAAGAACCCCAAGAAAGGAGAGATGGCTAGCCAAGGTTGGAGCAAGTCCCTAGCTAGGGGGTTAGTTTTTTGAGCCAGCTCCTATATGTCATTTAATAGGCAAGAGTGTGACGTCCAGTTGTGCAAGGTTGGTGTTGCTCAATAGACAAAGAGAATGGTCTACAGGTAGCTCCCGTCCCCAAGCATCTCGAGACCCACTACCCATCAGAGAATCCTTTTCCCAGGTGGCCCACTGAGCAATAAGATCAGACGGCAACTTGGCAAACTCATGTTTTATCTTTTTAATATAAAAGCCAATTCCTTCAGATTATCCATTAGAGGCAAAAGAAGAAGGGGGAAAAAACCACCCAACAGTAACTTTTAAAATATAAACTGATTAATTTCTCCAATGAATAATTTAGATCTTAGACATGAAATCATTTGGAAAAGAGCTTCCACTTTCATTTCATTCTACATTTCTCAACACCAATGGATGCCACTATTTCACAAAACCTAATGCTGGTCTGAGCTGTAACAAAGGCAGAGAGCAGAGCCTAATGGCAGAGGGGGTTCCCTTTCAATTCTGAGAGGAAAGGGCAGGACAAGGGTGAGCTGCAGCCAGGTCAATCCCTTTATGCTCAACAAATAGCTCCTAAAAGGAGAATGGTCAGGAGTTGAGATATTAATCTGGAAATGTTAACTGGTGACTAACTGGATTACTCATCTCCAAAACACATAAATGCAATAAAATACATCTCCCAACAAAGCCATGCTATATTTTAATTTGTCTTTAACAATAAAAGCCATCAGATTAGATGTAACTTGTCTTTATGTGGCACCTGTGCAAGGACATGTCCATAACAGGCATGTCAGATATCAGAAACAGGTGCAAATCCTTACTCCATCATTTACTGGCTGTGTGACCTAGACTGATCTGATGCCTCAGTTTAATCATCTGTAAAATGGGAATATTATCATTCACCTCACAGAGTTTGACAAAGACACTCCCCTTGGACCAAAACTTTAGTCACCCCACTCTGAGTCCTTGGTTTGGCTAGGCCCAAACTTGAGCTTTCCTTTCTGTCTTTGTAGAATCCATTTGAGCAAGAATCCTGCTACATCCCCCACTCTTGGGAATGATCACCCTGGCCTACTTCAGTAATAATCCTATCAGGCAGAAACCCTCTTGTCCTTGATGTTCCCTCTTAGTAATTTTCTATCCACTCTCCTTCACTCTGCTCCCTGGTTATCAATCTCCACTTGTCCTTGACAGAGTCAGATCTGAGTCCAATCTCTCTCCCCACTGCAGTGGGCCCTCCACACATATGGCCATGGTCCCTCCAAAATAAAGTCTGACGTCTGCCTTGCCATCTTTAACAATGTCAGAATAATTTTTCCCTCTAACAGGTTGAAGTAGGAATTAAATGATCGATGTAATCCATATATAGAACTTCGTACAGTATCAGACACAGAGTCAGCCCATGGGCTCTATTTCTCATTCTCTCCCTCTCTCTTTTCGTCTCTCTCTGTGTCAGTTATTATTACCACCAGGTGAGGCACCATGGATTGTTTAAAGAGGCACCATCACCTCTTACCCCTCACCTTTATGGTTCTCTCCAGACCCTTGAGATATAAGAAATTTTTATATGAGTGGCTATGACCTATCTCTCTGAGGCTTCAAAATCTAGAATTCACCAGACTTGGTCTCAAGTCACAGCTGCGCCCATTATGAGCTATACGACCTTGGGCAAGATCAGGGGTGGCGAACAAGTTCGACTACGCGCTCGGAGATCGCTCCTCAGAGGTCCCTCCTCAGAAGCAGCATAACAAAATCCAAACTTGGCAAAGAGCCACAGTATACAAAATAATGATAAGAGGAAAAGAGCCGAAATTCATTTTGGCCGGGAGCCGCATGCAGCTCTAGCCGCGTGTTCGCCACCTCTGGGAAAGATGGTCAAACTCCTTATGTCTCAATGGTATGATCTGTTAAGTGGGGAGAATAGTAATAACAATTCAGAGAAGGCTTGTGAGGATTAAATAAATCTATAAAATATGCTTCAGGTTGTCAGCAGTCAATGCTATTATTAATAATAATACAGGTGTCATTAGAATAACAAGCTTTGTCTCTCTGGCTTCAGGATCCTTTTATCTAAAATAAAGAAATTAGATGATCTTTAAGATCCCTGTCAGGACTAATATTTTTAAAATTTCTGAAACTATTACCACTTTACAGATGCAAAAACTAAGTCACCTTTCACAAATAACAAATCCCATGGCTTCCCAGACCATTATCCCCATAACTAGCCCCTAAATACTTTATTCTGTTTTAATTTATAGTCCTACCAAAGGCCTGGGCCTTTTGAATGTTCAGCTGGAATGTTAATTATGGGAAATTCCAGAATCCGTGGCTTAGAGACAAGTTCTCACTTACTCTGCTCCCTGGCACCGGGCTCCCTCTTGCCTTGCCTTCAGAACGACTTACTTTCCAAAGCCCACACGGCCCAAGCCAGATGGCAGTGCCCCCACCCATGCCAGCTCTCAGAGCTCTACCCTTTGGCCTGGGTCTCTCCTCCCGTCTCCCAGGTCCCACAAGGTGGCCATAAAGAAAGCCTTCTTTTATACCACATCCAGAAACACCTTCCAAACCCTTTTCTGGGTCTGAGTCACTACCGACCAGAAAGAACCATAGGTCCACTTGTTTCCACCCTCCATTTATTTGAAAGAAACCATTTCTTTCGGTGCCGAGGTTTTGCTTTTCCTCTGCTTGTTTCACTGGTGGGGGCATTTTGCACTCTGCCATGGGACATTTCACCAGCTGACTCAATCAGTAGCTTGTTTGGCTCCTCTCCCTGTAACAGGGCAGCATAGGAAGGGCTCCAGGGTCTCACAGGCCAGAGGGCCCTAGGGGCAGCTGGCCTGGTCCTGTTCTGCCTGCTCTGGTCTCTGACTTCATGACTTGTAGGCTACCATGATTCACAGAAAGGCCGGACTTGTTCCCAGGTGGGAGGTTCCAAATATCTTCTCAGTGGTAAGAGGTTTTGAAAAAACAAGGATGAAATCATTTTACCACAAGGACATTTGCACTAGAATGTGTATTGCAGCTCAATTCACAATCACCAGGATGTGGAAGCCACCCAGCTGTCCATCAACCCATGAATGGATTAACAAACTGTGGTATGCGTACACCATGGAATACTATTCAGCCATAAAAAGATGGAGACATTACATGTTTTATATTTACCTAGAGGGAGCTGAAGCACATTATTCTTAGTAAAGTATCACAAGAATGGAAAAGTATCCAATGTACTCAATGCTGATATGAAGCCAGTCAAAAAACAACTGCACACCCATATGAGAGAAGAATACGAAAATATTCAAGTGGGGGGAGGAGGGGGAAGGAGGAAAGGAGGGGAGGAGGAAAGGGGATTGTCACGCTATCCCCTAATGTACACAATGCAAGGGTTATACAGCACAGCCCCCGGGTGAAGGGCTCAACTACAACTTGAACTTTACCTTAGAAATGCAAATGCTTTACCCTAATCATTTGTACCCTCATGACAATCTGAAATTTAAAAAAAAGAGAAAAGGTAGAGAGGATGAGGCATTCACAGAAGAGAGTGTGTATTGGACAGAAAGGATCTTTAATAGCCTCAGAGTAGCTGGAAGACAGAAAAAGTAAATAAAACATTATTTCAACTCCCTGTCTTCCAGGCAATGATCTCCATATCCCAAGGCTAATGTTGAGGGGTGGGATTATTTTCAAGGGCAGCAGCATTAATGAGCCTTGATGGGCAGGTCAGCGGGGTGGCAGGCTTCGGGGAGATCCTCCTCAGGTGTGCCAGGTGAAGAGAAGCTGAGGAGACAGAGGGGACCATGGTTCTTGCCCCTGGGTGAACTGAGTGATTTACGCCTTATGAAACGTGAGGCCTCAAGTCACTTCAAGTCATTAATGAACAGAGTATGCATGAGTCTTGGCTTTTGACTTTCACAAGTGCTTTCAGTTTATCCTCATTCCACAGGCCTTCAGGGATCAAAGGATTTTCTTTATGTGGCCAGTTCAGCGCATGAAAGGCCAGGACAGCTGGCTCTCACCCTGACCTAGGTCCCCCGTCCAGGAGGTCATCTGCCTGCTCTGTGCAGGCTCAGGGCTCTGGGCACAGCCTGGGATGCTCAGTTGGGCCTGCCTTCCTTTCCTTCCTGCAAGGAACCAGTCACCTCGACAAGGAAAAATGAATTTTGCTGGGGACACCAGCCAGGCTTGGGAGACTTCATTTTTCTCATCCAAGTATTCAACTCCCCGAGAGTCAAGCAATCCGACTCGTGTAGCAGAAAGCCGTGTCCATTTTTATTTGCAGCCTATTTACTACATATTAGCAATATACCAAGCACTGTTCCGTGACCCCCAGGAGACTTTCCCCTCACTTTAGACTGATTTATGCTAAAACAATTACACACCCTGGAGCTTCACTCCCGAAGCCAGCTGTGGGGGCCACCCCAGGGGACCCCGCCATAGTAAGTACAAGTGTTAGAGTAGCACCCCCTGGAGTTCCTAAGGCAGGCATCTGGATGAACACCCACACAGGCCAGCTTTCTCCCCGGCATGGGTGACATGTGTCGGGTCTGGCTGACGTTTCAGTTGACTGTGATAAGAGGTTCTCTGGAACCCCTGGAAACTCTCTGAACTCAGGATTCCAATTCACAGATGCTCTCTGATCCCCCTGGAGGACACAGGACCAAGGCCCTGGGCACATGCAGCAATCTTAAAGGCCACTCCAGTTAGCTTGTGTGTCACTGCTCCCACAGCCCAAATTACGTTCTTAACAAGAATCGGTTGTGTTGTTCTAGAGTCCTCATTCCAAATGTCATTGCCATTGTAATCATATAATTTTAGTCAATATTATACCACCTGGTGAAATACAAGGGCAGAAATAAAAGGGCTGTTTCTATGAAAACTAAGTAGCATGTTTTGGAAAGAATTAGTAAAGACTATTACAAAAAATAATAATAATACTGTTTTATGAGGCATAGGCAAGACAACAGTAAAAAATTGGAGCAAAATAGTAAAAATCTGAAATGGCTCTGCATTCGGATTGCTTCATAGGTGTCCTTCAACTTGCCTCCTGCATTAAAAGATCCAAAGCTGGAAATCATAGCTATTGACTTAAGGATGTGGTTTATGCAAAATGACTGGGACCTTGCCAATCAGGGGACACTTCAAGAAAAAGCAGGCCTATATAAAAGTAAGAATCAGAATAGAAGGAGACAGTGAGTAAAAATACATTTACTTAAGATAAAATCAAAATGTTTATGGTACAAATACGTACTTATCTATGCTTCTCCTCTTCAACTGATTTTTTTTTTTCCAGGTAACCAACTACCAGTCTGAAAAGAGGACTTCTATGTACTAGGAGATAAATACACCAACTTACCCAGAAAGTAAATTAGACTAAACAATGTGCAGCCACCAACCCGAAGGCTTTGTCCTCCTATTGCCCATGAGGTCTTCAGTCCTTCATTTGTCCATTTATTGAGTTCATCAGTCTCCTTGAGCCTCCTGAGACAGGCAGTGTGCCAAGGACTGGGGGTGCAGCAGGCAGCAAACTGGACGGCAGTATCCCCCCGGCACACTTTCCTGGAGCTCCAGCCTCCAGCCTGCACTCCCATCTTCCCTCCATCTACCTGATTCCTCCCATGCCCGACTCTTCTGCCCCCACACCACCGTGAGCTCATGGCTTTGCTGCTGCTCTGCCCCTTGCCTGGAATCAATCTCCACCCCACTCTCAACTTGCCTCAAGCCTTTCATCCCATATGCCACCCCCTCCTTGGAGTCTAACCAAGCAGAGATGATCTCTTCCCATTCCAACTCCCACAGAACTTAGTTCCTTTTTTAAAATGGAATTTTGTCACGTTCTAACTTCTATCACAAGTTTCCTGCCTTAGAGTTAACCCCTTTTTCAATTTGCAAGGCCGCCTAGGTCAATGATGAGACTAACTCATTCTGGCATCTCTGCACTACCTAGTCCAGGGTCTTATTCACAGATTCTAAATCCACTTTGGTTACTAAAATACTACATATAAAGACTCACCAAACATATGAGGAAATGAAGAAAAAAATCTGTTGATAGACTATGAATTTAGATTATGAGTTCGTGCTCTTATCCCTAAGAAATATTTTTGATTGACTGTGCAAACTTCAAGGCATCTTTTATTCACCAGCTACTTTGCAAGTAACACAATGCGATCTGCTAAGAGGAGAATTCTTTTGGAAGTTTTATTTGTTTGTAAAACTTGCATTCTATGGAGATTTTTGCTCCTGCTAGAAAACATCTGGATGCAAAAAGAAAGAAATTAAGTTTTTCCTCATATTTCTAGAAATTATATTCTTCCAGGGAGGGATTTTGGTTATCCTCACATGCCCAAGACAGGGAGGTAAGGGATTATGAAGAACATAATAGCTCTTTGGAAATTCCAGAAACCTTAAAATCTCCTTCTCCCACTTACATTGTAAGGGTTGTGATTTTGTCATCATAACCTGGGCAACTATAAATGAGAATGACCCAAGCCATCACCCAAGATGACCATGATTCTAAGCCATTGCAGCTTTTAGCCCTGTGAACCAAATATTCACAGGAGCCCCAAAATGCATGTCTCCGAAATAGAATATAATCATTTCCACAGAAAATAACCACAACTCAGTAATGCCCTTCATGTTGTCAATGAGACCAGTTGGTCACCCTACTGATCTAGGCTGGTCTGCACAGCTTTGGCTGACGTCCATGGTCAGCACACCTCTGAAGTAGTTACGTGGCGGGGGAGGGTGGTTTACCTGCCTTTTCAGGGGCTTGGAAAGAAGCAGGGTCACACAGTGGAAAGATTGCAGAATAGGGAGTCAGCCTTCCCCAGCTGCCATCACCTCTGCTCCCTGTGAGCTCTGTGGTTCAAACTGGCAGAGTGTCATTTTCCCCCCTTGCTAAAAGGGGAAAAGAGTATATACTTAGCAGTGTTGTGGTGAGAAATAAGTGAGATACTGTCAGTAAAATGCCTTGCACCTAGAGGATCACCACGATGAACTCATGAATTCCTCGCTTTGATTCATGTTGTTGCTCATAAAGCGTTTGCATACTCCATTCATTTGAGCCTGTTGAACTCCCTGTGTGTGAGGAAGGGCGAGCACTGCTGACCTCACTATCTGAACTAGTTATATTTGACCTTGTCAATGGACTAGAATGGACAATGGATCTGCCTTTGTCATCCCCATTTTATAGATAAGGAAACTGCTGAACCAGTAGTTCCACCACTCAGGCCAGGGTGGTCTGTTCTCCCAAAGGGTCTGTCACCAAAGGACTGCTTGAAATGGCGAAGACTGGCACACCAAAAAGACACAGGTGAAGACTCTGAGTAGAACCTTTCACAGAAGAAACACAAATGGCCAGTAAATGCAAAAAAAAAAAAAAAAAAAAAAAAAAGACAAACTCACCAGTAGTCGAGGCATATAAATTAAAATAAAACCAAATGCTTTCCCCCTATCAAATTAGAATTTTAAAATATTACTGCTCAGTGTTGGAGAAGATACAGGGAAATGCATACTTCATACATACTTAGCAGAAGTGCAAAGCATTATAATTTTTCTGAAATTAACTTAAATGCATATAAAAATCCTAAAGCAATTCAGGAATCAAGGTCCAGGAATTTATCTAAAATTACACTCAAAAATTTAAAAAATCAAAGATGCATATCATAATATTACTTACAAAAATGAAATTCTAAATAACCTAAATGTCCAAAATTGAAAATTAAATACATCTAGTAACACCTATATAGAATATGAATTCTGTATTCTTTAAATACACAATTTAGAAGATTATTTAATGACATGAAAAATATTACATGTTATGTTTTGGTAAATGAATAGGTTTAAACGATATATATGTACACAATATGGTTTCAATTTATAATCAATTATACACACCCATTCATAAAAACATTGAGCAAGAAATATACAACTTTAACATAGTCTCAGTCAGCTGAGAAATTGCAGATTATTTTTTTATCATATTCTTCTGTATTTTCTTTATTTTTAATGAATATGTATTTATCATCAGAAAAAATGTTTTGCAAAATATTAATATTTTCAAGTTGAAAGCTTACTGTAAGCAAAATAAATAGTTTCCTGGAAAACAAAAATGTAACCATAATCCTTCATAATCCTTACACATCATCTTCTCAGATGAAACACTATTTTGATGTACTACCATATCAAAAAATTATCCTAAGCATTGCACCACCACAAAGGTGCTAACTCTTGTTTTATGCACATTTATGACAACATTTAACCTGATCTGACAATCAGCAATGGAATGTGGCAGATGAGAAGATCAGGATGTGGGACTTAACTCACCCACCAGCAATCGGTGTTATCAGGGTGTTGACCACAAGGCACCTGGATTCAACACTGCCAGCCCAGGAGTTCAAAAAAACAAGGCCAGATGGTCCAGAAGCTGCAAGGACTCATTGTATGTTGAGGATTTTTGTGGAGCAAAAATGGCAAAAGCCCTCCATTCCATATAGTCACATAGTTTTGTAATAGATTGCTTCTGTTGTGGGTTTTTATTTTTTATTTTCCCTTCTTTTCATCCATTACCAGTTCTATAATACCATCTGTGTAGTTCAGGTAGGGGTGGCATACCCACAGATTGCCCTCCCTGAAACACGAAGAGACTTTGCATTGATCTATGCCCAGCTGACAAACTCCTCCTCCCCTCTGGCAAATGATAGGTTTAGAAGTGGGCATAGGACTCAGTCAGACCAAGCAGCCTTTCCTGGCAACTTGCCAGAGTTCATGAGCAATATGATTATTTGAAGCTGTCAGCAGCCATCTGACCTGTCATACAAGGAGACTTTCTTAGAATTAAGCTGGAAGCATGCAGATGAGAAAGAGAAGGTTGATGGTGTGAGCATTATTTGAAGTGCTGGATCCATCTGTTCCTGAAGCTAGCTGTTGCTCATGAATTTCCTAGGTGCCTGAAAAATTAATATCCTTTAAAAAGATTAATGCAGGCTTCTTTCTCCTTTGACTTTTTGGTATTATGACTGATATAATTACACAAGATTTGGTCTCTTCCCACTTAAAAATAGCCCTTATCCCTGAAAGAACTAGCAGGGACAGTCTCCTTTAGCCTCTAGCACAGTGAGACTCAGAAGAGTAAACAGGTGTGTGTGGGAGTAGGAGAGAAGGGCTCTAATTCATAGGTCAAAGTAGTCTTTGTGGTTCATGAGCTCTAGCCAAGTTTACCAAGCGAATAAATTAAACAGAGATTCAAAGCCATACCCCATGTATTAATAAAATATGTGTTCTTTGGGAAAATATTAATAATTACAACAAAAGGGTGTGGAAGGAACTCCAGTACTGTCCCCCTGACCCCTGTTCTCCTCCTATTCCTGGACGCACAGCTAAACCACATTTCTCAGCCTCCCCTGCAGTCAGAGGTAGTGCCATGACTAGGTCCAGCTATCACAAGGTGAGTAGAAATGTGTTTTATTTACTCATCCCATAGTGACTGGTATTTTTGAGCAGCTAAGATAGAGCTCAACATGGGGACTAGGTCTTTTAAAAAAAAAGGTAAAGTGCACATTTTCATGATGAAGGGGTAGAGGTGGCACTATTTTGACTCAAAGATAATGGAAAGGAGCTTTTTGTAGCACTCGTGCTGTGGTCACTGTTTCCAGAGCCAGGTGGTGGGAGAACAGAGATAAGTCCACAGAGGCTGCTGACGGAGCCTCCGGGGAGGGAGAAGTGTGCAGAAGGCAGGAGCCAGGCAGGGTCTGAGGGCTGTGAGTGTGAGCCCTGCCTGCACACTCTGTGGGGTAGCAGCCGCCACCTGTCATTTGTCAGTTCTCCCAAAGAAGTGAGCACGTTCTTGCTTGCATGCCCCCAAGCACTTAGGAGGTACTGGGGCCACAAAGAAAGTTGAGGACAGCCTCTTCCCCTGAAATGGTTACACACCAGGGCCTCTGAGAGCCGGGGAAGAGCCTCGCACTCCCAGGAAGGCTTCACGAAAGAGACTATTTGGGAGGACCCTCAAGTACAGACAAAGGTGTGGTGAGCTCTCCAGGGAGGGTGCAAACGAGCATGGTATGTGAAGAAGATGGCCAGAACTTCTACCTAATGGAGCATGCGTTAACTCACAGAGCGGTGGGAAGGAAGGATTGCAGGATGTATGAGAAATGTATCAGCTGACGCCCTAGGAAGTTAGGCCAGAGGGTAAGAAGAGGAGAGAACTGAGGGAGCGTCCCCGTGCATAGGACCAGCAGGTGTTCATTCATTCAGCAAAGGTTCCTTGGGCCCCTGCTCCAAGCCAGGCTCTGTTCTAGATGCCTGGAATATGACCGTGCACAGATGGAAGACACTGCCCTTTAAGGAGCCTCCATGTGGACGTGGAGACAGGCGAGAAATATGGTCAACAAGCTACCCGTGTAAGAAGGTGGATGATGTGCCAGAAAACAAAGACCGGAGCAGGACTGGGGCTCAGGAGCGCTGCCAGCCTAACTGGGTGGTCAGGGCAGGCCCCGGTGAGAAGCAAGATTTGAGCAAAGATTCAAAGGAGGTGAGAGAGTCAGCCAAGCAGAGCCTGGCAGAAGAGTACCCCGGCCGAGAAGGAAAGAAGATGTAACATGGACGACCAGCAGGGAGGCAGGGAGTCTGGAGTGAGGGAGGCAGGGACAGAGCGAGGAGGTAGGGCCGCCGAAGGACTCCGGGTGTTACTCAGAGTGCGCTGGGGCCACATTAATGGGACGGCTGCAGCAGAGAGGAGGACATGGCGAAGGTCTGGAAGGGAAGGACAAGCACAGGAGCAGCCAGCTGCCTAGAGGAGGGGACTCGGCACAGCCCACAGGCCCAGGGACCAGCTGTAGCTGGTCACAGACAGTCCATACAGAGGAACCAGCTGCCAGGAGGAGCCTGTGGGCACAGAGGGTAGCGGGCAGGGGACATGGGCCGGGGGTCACGGACTTTCCCTTCCGACAGCTCTGGTTTTCTCAGTGAAGTGTGAAGCAGGGTCATCAGCTAGGAGTGAGTATGGGGCAGACACCAGTAAACTGAGAGAACAAACGGCCAGGAGCCAACAGAGGGGCTGCCGGGCAGCCTTTTAAGGACCCAGGTATAGTTCATGGTCACGAATTTAAAGAGAGATCAGTCCGCATGGCTGTGCATTCTCCAGACATCTCCAGCTCCTCCACAGAGGCAGCAGGAAGCGAGTTGCATCTGATCGAGATGGTCAATTCACCAAACAAGTTTGAGGAAATGAGAGAGGGGCGAGGGGCAGGACGTGATTGTGAGGCTTGAGCATGGACTTTAAATTCATCACGGAGAGGAACCCAGACACTGTGCAAAGGTGGGAGAATCCAGAGAACATGGGCCTGGTGCCCAGGGACTGTGCAGGCTGGAGCGCTGGGGGGAATTGGCTGGAACCATAGGAGCTGGGGCCCTGTGCAGAGGCAGACATTGCAGGGCGTGGAACAGCTGCCACTGTGGTCCCGACAAGGCACAGGAGTAAGTGGCTGAGCTGGGGTCAGAGTGCCGGAGAAACACATCTGGGAGAGGCACGCTGGAGATAGAGGCTCACGGGTCGCCCATCTTCGAAGCTATTTTGTGAAGGTGAAACCACAGAGAAAGTCGACAGGGGGAGGGGACCCTCGGAGCAAATACTGGCCAGCAGAGGGGCCCAGGACGGGGGCCGGTGGAGGAGAATCAGGAAGAAACAACCTGGTGTCATGGTAGCCAATGGAGAGGCAGACTGAAGAAGGAAAAGCGTGAGGCAGAGGCAGAGTCATAAGAGAGGCCACATGAGGTAAGGACCGACATCGTCCACCCATTCGGCAATTAATGCATCACTAGAGGACTCAGCAGCAGCTGGTGGGGGAGGCCTGGCGGGTGGTGAAGGGATGGGGGCAGCAAGGGTGCACCTCACTCTTAGGAGCAAGGGAAGCCAGTTGTTAGACCACATCCGATAGTTAGTCCCCTACCGCTATGAGCTGAGCCCGCTGACAAAACCTTCCCTGGAAACGCAAAATGAAAGGGGAAATACAAAAAATGACTTCATTGCTTCCAATCATGCAGATCTGTCTACACACATCTGTAAAACACTGTTGTCAAGACAACTGACAAAGCCTGGAAAACCCATTCCTCCCCCCATTCATCTGTCACCTTGTTCTGCACCTGCAGGAGCCTGCCTTTTTCTCTCTGTTGCCATTAGATAACATTAATTTAGATGAGGACCTGCTCATTTCAGACACAGAGAAATCTTTATCATTTTTGGATTGGATTATCACCCACTTGGGGAGGTGGTACTGAAGAGGACCTGCGATGGTGCACAAAACGTAGGGGTGACAGTGGCCCTACAAGTCAGGCGGCCCAGTCCCAGTCCTGGCTGGGCCACTGATGGCCTGAAGAATCCAGCCACGCATTAATGCAAATATCCTTTAACATCCCATTACTACTTGCTGATGTGAGAAAATGGGAATGCAAGGATGAACCACCTACTTCCCAGGATTGTTGGAGAATATATTGATAATAACTGCAGCATATTCAAAGTCTGTGGGGAATTAAGGCCTTATAGATGCTATTTTCTTTATTGGAGCTGTTGTGAAAACTTCTTGGGCATTGGCTGGATTTAAGTCATAAATGCAGAAAATGTATCTCACCTAAGTTACTGAAAAAGGCTTATAGTAATAGGGTGGCTTCAAGACCTTCAATGGAATTATCCTCTGAGTTTATAATAAACACAATCACTAATGTTAGGCCTAAGTCTGGGGTAAAGAAGGAATCCTAAATCTAGATCATCTCTGCAGTGTCTTCAAATGTCCTCTAGCAGCAATGCCTTTTTTATTTTCCCTTAGAAAACAAAGTTACTGTCTGAAAATTCTAGAGACCAGAAGTCCACGATGAAACACCCCCTTTTTGTCAGGGAAGATTTGCCTGTCCCTGCCCAGAATTAAGAAAACATCTCCCTAACCACTGATTCCTTTCTACCCTTTCCTCCAAGCAACACAGGACCTTGGGCTGTGGAGGACCGATTATCTCCTCTGGGGACACCTGAAGCCATAGCCCAGCCGCTCATCAGGTGACAGCTGAGGAGCCTTCCTGTCCGTTGGCCCTGGGCAGCCTGTGACAAGCTCACCTCTCAGCCCCAGTGTCCACCCTCCTCCTTCCCTGTCCCCATCTCCTTTCCCTCTATACCATCATCACCCACCCTGGTCTGGAGAACCTCTAACTTTAACCAACTCCCTCATTACTCAGGATGAACATGGTAAAAAAAAAAACAAAACTCCTATTGTGATAAGCACTGTTAAGTCACACATGTGCAGTGAATTACAGCTCATAAGCTCTCCCATAAACAGTCTCAGTTGAGCTTCACAGCAAGCCCATGAGGGAGAGAGTAACAGCAACATCTCCATTTTACAGTTGGGGAGACTGAGGCTTACGGAGGGCAAATATGGCAAAAGTCACACATCCTATTAACTTCCTATACCTGCTGCAACATACTACCACAAACTTAGTGGCTTAAAGCAGTACAAATTAGCTGGGTGGGGTGGCTCACACCTGCCATCCTAGCACTCTGAGAGGCCAAAGCAGGAGGATCACTTAAGGCCAGGAGTTCAAGACCAGCCCGAGCAAGAGCAAGACTCTGTCTCTGCAAAAAATAAAAAAATTAGCCAGACACAGTGGCAGATGCCTGTAGTCCCAGCAGCTTAGGAGGCCAAGGTAGGAGGATCGCTTGAGCTCAGGAGTTCAAGGTTGTAGTGAGCTCTGATGAGGTCATTGCACTCTAGCCTGGGTGACAGATCAAGGCCCTATCTTAAGAAAAAAAAAAAAAAAAAAAAAAAGAAAAAAAAAAAAAAACAAAAACTAATACACCTAAAATGGTGGGGCTCAGAAGACCAAAAACAAAAACAGTGGGATATAAAAAA